>CAJHNH020006235.1:2500-122128 GCA_905116865.2 Candidula unifasciata | reverse complement strand
CAGCTGGTGAACACTAAGTGGACAAACAACCAGAACTTTGCGCCAGAGTTTACAGCTGGTGAACACTAAGAAGTGGACAAACAACCAAAACTTTGCGCCAGAGTTTACAGCTGGTGAACACTAAGTGGACAAACAACCAGAACTTTACATGCCAGAGTTTACAGCTGGTGAACACTAAGCTAAGAAGTGGACAAACAACCAGAACTTTGCGCCAGAGTTTACAGCTGGTGAACACTAAGTGGACAAACAACCAGAACTTTACATGCCAGAGTTTACAGCTGGTGAATACTAAGAAGTGGACAAACAACCAGAACTTTACATGCCAGAGTTTACAGCTGGTGAATACTAAGAAGTGGACAAACAACCAAAACTTTGCGCCAGAGTTTACAGCTGGTGAACACTAAGTGGACAAACAACCAGAACTTTGCACCGGAGTTTACAGCTGGTGAACACTAAGAAGTGGACAAACAACCAGAACTTTGCACCAGAGTTTACAGCTGGTAAATACTGAGAAGATGAAGACTGATAATAATTAAAACACAATGAATTTATATGAAAACACACAGTACACGGTTAGAATACAAGTTTCAGGCTGCAGTCACTTCAGGGAAATATCAAACAAAAAGACCGTTAATGCTGTTCACTGTGCTATGGCAGCTCTCGTTTTCACAATACAATGACTTAACTGTTTGTTTTCACAATACAATGACTTAACTGCTTGTTTTCATTACTGCTTATGTACCAATGCAGATGGTGAAGAGGATTTCACAACCCACTAAGTGGTCTATAAAACTTTGAGTCTAGCATCAAATGTTCAAGAAGACATTAGCATGAAAGGGAGTACCAGGGAAAGTCCTGGATGGTACAGGCTGCCAGCATGATGCAGACCTCAACACCCACTGAGTGCCAATTAGTATACAGAAATATGTCTAACCTCAAAAGCCCATGTCAATGGCGGGGGAAAAGGGTTCTTTACTTGATTTGTATTTGTTTTAAAATATCAATGCTGGTGTTATGCAGAATTGTTTTTTCCTGGGCTACAGAATAACAGCCTCTTGACAAAACAGCCATAACACAGTGTGTAGTTAAAAAAAAAAGGGTTTATCCTATAGCTTAATGAGCATTGGGTGCACATCCCAACAACAAGAAAGTTAGACATTTCAATTCGTAAGTCACAGATTTTTAAAAACAACTTACAATGCAGAACTGATGAGAAGAACACACCGGGAGCCCAAGAAATGGTTCTTCTGATCAGAAGTTCCTCTTATCTGGATAAAAGTTCAAACATGAAACATTGCCGGAGATAAATTGTTCTTCACAACAGAAATTCACCATATCTAAGATCGCTTAAAGTGGTCTGCATGGTACTTAGCTTTAAATAAACAAACAAAACAAAACTAAATAAGCACTGGATACACATCCTAAAAACAAGAGGCAGACACTGTGATCCCTAAGTTTTTAATAACTTATATATAGAACAAATCTGACATGTGCAATGAAGTGGAATTTCTTTTATAAACAGCCAAATAACCTAAATGCCACAATAATGGCATCTGCTTCATCTTCTTCAGCGATCAAACAGGTGCTATCTGTCTTTCTGACAGGGGTCACAAACAGGACAGTACACTTGAGGTCTTTACCGGTTCCCAAAAGTTTGTCTTGACAGATTTCTGCTGTTAGCCAAATCTCTCTCTGTTTAATCAAATGTGGTGTTCCCTGTGTGGGTTTCAGGGGCCCATTATAGGGGAAAACAAGAACAGACCTACTACCTCCCCAACAAGCATGTAACAGTTGACTAATCGGGGGGCTTCCTTCAAAGCCAAAGCGCTTCTGCTTTAGAGGCAGGGAACCAACAGTCTGCACATATACCATCAAGATCTGTAAAACAGATTTGAAAAACACCATACAAAACTCAGGTCCTGGAACAAAACCAAAGTCTAGAAATGGACGAACAACCAGGTCTTTCCACCGGGGTTTAGCCAGTGAACCAAAAAAAAATGTGAGCAGTGTTGTCACAAATACTCTGCCATTTGCTAACAAAAAATAAAGGGAGAATGAAGCAAGAACCACAGTTAAAAAAACAAAAATGTAAGAAAATAAAAATCCTGGTACATAACAAAAGTGGCCAGATGTAAAGTGACACAAATTATACAATTACGAATAAACGAGCACTTTTTTTTTTGTCAAATGGTCACAAATTGGGCATGCAGGCCCATCTTACATTTGACCTTTCCAAACAGTCATCTTTCACCATGCAATTGTATTTTATCAACAAAGCACTTTATGTTCACATAATAGTACATATAACGAAATTCTACTGAAATTCAAGGAGATCAGTTACAGGCAGCATTGCTTGAGATGTTAAAAATTAACATACAGCAATGAAATATTCTGTACAACATTGGTGATGACCATGGATTTCTGACATCTTGTATGTGTTCTTTATTTTATACACAGATTACGGTTCATTTTCTTGTACTTCTTTTTCTAGGTCTTTTCACTTTCTCTTTCCTTCTTTACTCTTTCCATTTCTCGTCAGTTACCCTCTTTCATTAAGGGCATTGTGTTTCAAACACAGTGCTTTTGTTTACACTGTTCTGGGCACAGCTAGATCTACTTGGCTGCTTCTTCAATGAAAGATGCTAAGGTGACATCTCGCTTTGACAGGCCTCCAACATCGTGTGTGCTGAGTGTTATCTTCACCTGAAATATTGAGGGGAATGTGTGATTCTACAGAATAAATATTGCTCATTCTATAGACTGTACAGACTGCTCAAGGCGATCTCAGGTGTGGCGAATTTCTGTTGTGCATTTGTCTAAAATGCGACTTAAATATTTAATTCCTCTCATGAACTTGCTTTTCATCCCAATGTTTTTAGAGCCTCTGATCTGATGGTATTTGTTTCCATGAGATATGACCTATTCTTCCATAGACCTGAATCTCAAGAGCCAATTAGATTTTCTCAATTTCTTGTTCATTGCCACATTTCTGAACTATATGGTAGAATTCTCAATCTATATAATATTTAGCTACACTAACGATTTCGATGATAACCAGAAAACTATAGACAGACATTCCTACAACTAGCACACCACTGACATTTCTAAAAGAGCCAATACCCCACAGGCAGACATTTCAATAATAACCAATACCCCACAGACAGAGATTTCTACAATAACTAACGCCCCACAGAACAGCAGACATCCAGTCTAATGATAACCAGCAAGCCACAGACAAAAACACCAGTGATTACTTACTGTAAACATTAAGCCATTCAGGTTGACGGTCCACTATCTTACTGTAAACATCAAACCATTCAGGTTGACGGTCCACCTACAATTTATTACCTTACTGTAAACATTAAACCATTCAGGTCGATGACCCACCTACAATTTATTACCTTACTGTAAACATTAAACCATTCAGGATGGTCCATCAACTGTTACCTTATTGTAAACATTAAACCATTCAGGATGATGGTCCATCTTTTCAGCTTTCAGTGCCACCCGAGTCATAAAACCAAATGCCTGAAAAAAAAAATTTTAAAACAGTGAGGCCTAAGTAAGTTGTAAAAGCAAAGAGAGAAAAGAAAAAGAGATTGAAAAACACACTAGACAACATAAAAATTAACAGTAGTTAAGTAGTATAAAAATCTCACTGCTGGAGAGACTGGGGTATCATCACACAATTTTCCAAAACTCACAGTGGGTACACTGCAGCCACCCTTCTTTGTAGAAACGGCACACAATTTTTTTAATTTTTTAAACAACAGAATTGGTTACAAGGAGTTCAGAAAATTAGATAATGTCAGGTGAGACCAAACTAACTGTATTTTCCCATGTATAGGTCAGAGTTCTGGCACAGAACCAGTCCTGAACTTTATAGGTAGACAACAAATCAAATAGTTTGACCATGTAACATGACTAGCATCAGACAGGGCTACGCAGAGAGAAATGTTATACAGATAGAACACTAACAGAGCCAGAGGTCAACTACGCAGAAAATGGACTTCTGAAATATCAAAAACACTAAAAAGTACTTTATACAAAGTTAAAAATTGGCCCGTTCCAGAGATCTCTTCCTGTCCTGATGCTGCGAGGCATTCCAGGAGTAGAAGAAGAAGAGAAGTCAAAGTTTTCCCAAATTTTGTAAAGTTCTTACACACAGGATGTTGCAATTAAATATATAAATCAATGTCACCATCCATATCCTTCCCTCCAGCCTCCCCTCACTACTGGCCTCATGACAAACCCTGGTCTGGTACCCCACCTCCCACCCCCTCTTTTCAGGTGGGCTTCCAAATACATCAGTGTTTTGAATTTAATTTAATATAAAAGTTGTTTTATTTGATGTTTAAAATATTTATTTCTGAATTGTGGGCTCAACAATTTGGGGAGGCATCTTATACATGGACAAATATGGTAATCAATTAGTTCAGTACCTGGTTAAAATTTTTAAAGACAAACTCCTTGTAAATGGCATCCCTGCCCTCAACCTGTGTCCAGCCGGCGTCCTTTAATGGAGACAGTAATGTGCTGCGCTCATTATCAGACAGCTTGGTTCTAACTGGATTTGATGCCTGCATTTGAAAATAGAATGTGAGTACAGATTCAAATACAATTTCAGAAGCATGATAATTTTTTACTAAAAAAAGCAATGTGATGAAAAACTTATTTAACTGCTAAAGTGGAAGGATAACATCAAAAGACTGATGAACTGAGAAAGTTTACAACCAGAATGAGAGACAGCCTGTTGGAGATCTTTTGTAGCCAACCTTTAATGTGGAGATGGCACCTAACTGACTGACTGATCAAACTGCTAATAACTGAAACTAAACTATGAAACAACCAATCACCTTCCTGCAGAGTAACAAAGTGCGCCAGGGTAACGCCTGGTGATATTTTCTCCAGGTCATGCCTGAGTGTTGGGAAATGAGCAGAGAGATAGACTGGCTACCTCTGCATCACCTGGGGGTGAACTGATGTATGACAAGTTATATATTGTGAGGGCCCTTTGGGAGCGAGTGAACAGTGGATGCGCAGATAGATCATCACCGTCTAAGGAGAATGGCGCTGCAAGGAGTTACCAGGGGATCTGGCCGACGCTCAACACTCAGGGAAAGGATGAGACTGATATACAATCAGACGGTTACTGGTACCATCGGAATAGGAACTCTTCGCTTGCTGCTAAAGATAGGGACTGAGCACTCTTGGGAGTGTCCTGAGTGCTGTGATGTCGATTTTTAATTCAACATTCAACTTGGTGGAGAAGTTACAGGTGCCTTAATTATAACTTCCCAGGATGTTGAACATGGTATCTGTAATTTGCTCTGTTGGACTGACATCCAGGATGCTAGACAGATGACAAACTATCAAGATATTCTCCAGGAAGAAGGCTACTAAGAAGGGAGCAGGGGCAGTAAACTAAGTAATAGTAACATCTGAACTATGAAACTGCAATGCCTACAAAGAATATAATCCTTGGCAATAAATGGAAAGACAAGATCACAAATCAAACAGTATTTAGTATTTGAAATACAGAGCTACTATAAAGTAACAGAGTAGGCCAGTCTCCAAAGGCTCAGATCAGATGGCTAGGAGGACACACTTGGAGGATGGTAGCGGTAGAGTCCCAAAGGACATTCTTTGGTGAATTACAGATGTGTTAAGGGTGGTCTCTCTACTAGGATATAAACTGTGTGCAAGTAGAACATTAATGGTAAGATAGGTTTTGAGAATTTAGCTTTTTGGATCCAGAAACAATGTAAACTTGTAAACCCTTTGGCTCGGTAGTATGGATATCACAACCCTTCGGCCTTGATTCCATTATAGATACCGTAAACTGGGAAACGTAGCGTTTCTGCCTACCTACGAGCATGAACTCGGACCAAAAAGAGTTTTCGGCTCTACTGGCAAATTTGGCCGGTAAGCTGGACTGCTTCGGCCGGCTTAGCGGGGCTTAGTGGGAGTTATGTCCCTTGGCCAAACTCAAAACAAGTTGCGGAAAAAGTCACGAATCAAACGGCATACTTACCTATCATCATCCGGGTACGTGTAGGGTTGCGTAGGGTGTCTATCATCGTCCTACGGTTGCGTGAAGGGCTGCTTATTGCGTGTAGGGTTGGTTGTTTGCGTAAGATAGATGAGGGGTAGAGTTAGGGGTTAGGGTTAGCTTTTAGGGTTTAGGGTTAGGGTGTAGGGTTTAGGGTTAGGTGTAGCGTTAGATGTGACAATTGTGACGCCGTAGGTCCCTACAATCGCGCACAGTCGCATGCACGCGCAAACAGTCGACGGACGGTGGGTTCTACTGACACGGATAATTCGCCACCGATTGGGCATCAGCCGCGCGCTATTGCCGTCATATTTGGGGTGCCACTCCCACAAGCATCAGATTGTCGGCCAGTATTTCCACCTCCTACGTGAATATTTTCACATCATCTAACCCTAACCCTACCCCTAACCCACACCCCTAACCCTACCGATAACCCAAACCCTACGCAACCGTATGATGATGATGATAGACACCCTACGCATCCCTACACGCAACCGTATGATGATGATAGACACCCTACGCAGCCCTACGCGCAACCGTATGATGATAGGTAACCCTAGACGCAACCCTACACGCACCCGGATGATGATAGGTAAGTATGTCATTTGATTCGTGACTTTTTCCGCGACTTGTTTTGAGTTTGGCGAAGGGACATAACTCTCACTTAGCCCCGCTAAGCCGGCCGAAGCAGTCCAGCTTACCGGCCAAATTTGCCAGTAGAGCCGAGTTTTCCACCCGATCGCTGCACAGCTGGTTTAAGTTTTAACCAACTTAGCTAGCGCGTACTACTGAGGGATAGATTCGTGACAACAGTAGATACTCAAGGACTGTTGCGTCTAAAAATCCAGGGCTATTAAATGTGGAAGAGGCTACGAATAACGGTAACATATTATGGCGGCCCAAAAAAAACCCACCCTGACAGGGCCTCAGTCACATGTAAATTGCGGACTTCCGGTGACTATACCACCACTGCAATCGGGAATATACGGAATGTTGGTACCGCAAATCATAATCACCAACAACAGAACAAGTAACAACTACGTAAGTTCCATTGTTTTATTTATGAAGATGCATCTTTGCTCTACATATTAAAAAAACCATGAAGTCCACGCAAACGTTAACTTTCTAAGACTTTACTAATAAATAATTAACTTATTGTCTGCTCACCATTTTGTTTGAGGATGAGAAATGTGTTAACTGCGAGACAGAAACCCGAACAAGAGATCTCTGGAAGAGCCGGACCGACGACCACATTTGACCCCGTCTGCTTTACATGTGGATAAAATGTAAGTTCAAACGCAAGAGAGTGTGCTCCCTTCTCTTCTTTTGCCGCTTCACTAATTTCTTCTTCTTCTTCTGCGTTCGACATCAGTTATGCCAAACATTGAGTCCCGTCTGGGTCACAAATAGGATTGTGCGTTTAAGGTCGCCACCGGTCCCCCATAGCTTCTCTTTCAATGTGGCTCCCTTGGGCCAGATCCACAGTCTTTGCTGAGAGAGGTTAGGGCAGTACTGTAATATATGCCCAGGGGTCTGTCGTTCTGCTCCACAATCACAGGCAGCAGATTCTTGTATGCCTATCCTGTACAGGTGTGCTCGAAGACCACAGTGTCCAGTCCGAAGTCTTAAAATTGTTGTTTGTTCTTTCCTATTGAGTTTGTTTATGCTGTCACTCTCTGGTCTGTAATCTCCATTCTGCTTTTCGCCACTCCCGCTTGAAAGACTGCTTTTTTTTTTTTTTAACGCTTGGTTGCGTGTATTAGAATAAAACTATGTACACATACTGCGATATTCACTTTTTAAAAAAAAAAATCCTGTGCCACCAGTGACATCATTTGCTTTCTACTTGACCCATTCATGATATTAATTTTAAAAAGAGAAAGACTGCTTTAGCGATGTTTTGGTTTCCTTGTAGCTGTGTGGTGGATGAGGTTGTGGAAGATTACTCCCAGCTTTTGCCAACTCATCTGCTCTCTCATTTCCTTGAATAGCACAGTGGGCTGGTATCCACTGCAAGATCAGTTCTGCTTCCTTGGAGAGTAAGCCAATGTTGGTCCTCGGATCTGCAATTAGTTTGTCTTGTTTTTTGCTTGATAGTGCTTTAAGAACAGACAATGAGTCACTAAGTATAACAATTTTGGGCTCTCCTTAAAATAACGGTCGCTAGCTGGAAGGCGACGGCCGCTTAGTCGGAGTTCAGTCCCCTGGCTACAACGCAATTACGGAGTGGAAAAGAGGGAACGAAACAAAGTGAGATAGTTATCTGTCATTCTAGGGTTAGGCTTAGGGTTTGGGGTAGGGTTAGTGTAGGGTTAGGGTAACACATCCCGAAAACCACGCAAGCTTATCGCTCATTACGACATACAGATCCGCAGGTCTCACATCTACGGTCACTAAGGCTTGCGTCGGAAGAACGCGGTCGCTAATTTGAGTCGCAGCGCGTGGACTACGAGAGTCTTGTGTCGCAAGACCGCTGTCGCTAATGTCAGTCGCAGCGCGTGGTCTAGCTTTAGCAGCCATGTCGACGTCACTTTGTGTTTTGATTCGTGACTTGTCAGCTCCGTAATTGCACTGCAGCCAAGGGAATGAACTCCGACTAAGCGACCGTCGCCTTCCAGCTGGCGACCGTTATTTATAGGAGAGCCCAATTAATGTATATTCCACACCCCCTTTCTGGCTGCTTCTGTAGCAGAGCCGTCGGTGAAAACCTGAGTCCAAGTGGTGTTTGGATACTTCTCATCAAGCATAGCAAGAGCCAGGGTTCTCTGTTGCGTCTCCGTCTGGGCATCTTTTGAAGTGATCCCTGGTACTGTTAGGACTACATTTGCCTTCTCTGGCTTGCTTGTCCATGGTTCTGGCCTAAGTTTTTCGCACAGTGCTACATCACTTTCAAGCAGATCTCGGTTCTGTCTGTGCAGTTCTCTAGCAAGGTCGTTGGGGCTCTGACGCTTCAGTCTGTTTTTTTTGTTCTCTCTTGAAATTTAAAATGCAGTGGATGACTTTCAAGTCTTTTTGATTTCTCATACTGTAAAAGGGTTTTGTATTGTCTTCTGAGTTCGAGTGATTCAGTATCTGCTATCCTCTCTACCTAGCATCTAGCTTTACTGATAACAATGTATGTAGCACAGTGATGTGGTTTTTTTAATTTGTTTTGAGCTTCTGTATAGGTGGATTTGTTCATCTTTTTTTTTTTAAGTTTCAGCTTCAGCATGTATCTCTTTCTTGGTCTTCCCCTCGCCCTCGTACCTGCTCTTCTGATGTTAAAAAAAAAAAAAATATTGTATGCAGTTTGGTCTGGCTGCATTCTCACTAGATGGCCGAACTTGTCATTCTTTGTCTGTCAATGTAATATAGAATCGGTATTATGCCAACGTTCTTTAGAATGCTGATATTCGTAGTAACCCTGTCCTCTTTTGTGTTGTTAATGACCTTACGGAGACTGCACATTTCACAACAGGTAACTTTTTTTTTTAAATAGTGCCTTATACATTGTCCATGTTTGGCACTGGTAGCATAAAGTAAGGATGAAGATGCTATTAATCATTTGCCGTTTTGCTGGAAGGCAGACGTTTGGGTATCTAAGCACTGAGGCTAACTGGTAGGTGACAGCATTTGTCTTCTGCCATCTGGCTTCTATATCTATCAAGTTTGCCAGCTTTCTGTAAACATGCTTCCCCGATATTTAAATACTCGTAGGTCTACTTGTTTGATTGTAGTACCATTGACATAAACGTGCATGTTGTTTCTTGCATATTCTCGTTACCTCAGTTTTCGATGTGTTTATTTCCATATCCTACCTTGTGCAGTTTTTATGTAAGTTATCAATGTGGTGTCGTAATTTCGGTTGATGGTAATGTTAGTTAGTTAGTTAGTTAGTTAGTTGGGTTATCCTCATTGCACTCCGGACATGTCCATAGGTGCTCAGATCCTCCCCTCAGTATGAACCCCAACGTCCGATGGCTAATAGTACCAGTTCTATGTTGTTTAACAAGTCTTCTGGCGTGTCTGGTGTGCGTCTCGTTTTTTGCTGTGCCGATCTTAATTCCCAAGTCTTCCATTCTGGCGAGTGATGTGGATTCACTGCCACCAAAGTCCTCTATCCTTTCCATTTCTCTGAGGGCATTGATAATATCAGCATGATCCATAGGCTGACCGTCGGTAGTGATAGCGGATCCAGCCAACCTGTCAGTCAGCTCTTTCATTTCCATCGACGCCTGCGTGTCCCGGAACAAAAATAAAGGTGACTCCACGCACAGTGGATGGTAATGTGTTAGACACTGATCGTCTGCTAAAAGAGGTTCGTCGATTTCTTCAGTATCTGTATTTGCCAGAAATTAATTTATGTAATTCTATCCATGTAAGTAAGGAAGAGCAATGGTGAGAAAACCCGTAGACCAAGAAGACGACGGAGAGATAATATCCAGAAAGACCTGCAAACACTTGATGTTACCAAGTGGAAAGAGAAGGCCAGCCAGAGATATGAATGGAGGCTGGGGATATCTACAGCAATGAATCTCAAGGGCTCGCAATGCTGCAGAAGAAGAATTTTCATTGTCGCCATCATCATCATCGACAACAACATCGAGATGATGGCCATGATGTTCCCTGCCGATAAGCATTGGTGGTCATGTTTCGCCACCTCACACGATGACCAAATCATTTGATTCTTTGATGCTCAATGAAATCATTCCCAAGTACTGTGCCTACCATTTTTCTTAGTTCTTTGTTGGTGACTGTCTGTTTTTGTTTTCCTTGCTGCATTTCTTATACTTATACTGTATAGGTCAAAACATTTTTATCGTTTGGAATGCCACAAATGCTTTGTAGTTTTTAATTTACTGTATTTATGTTGCTATGGCAACAGTGTAAACTGTTTACTGACGACTTTACAGAAGCTGTTTTGCATATGGATAAACAATCTCTCTTAATATTATGACTAGCTTGTCCAGAGATGTTTTGAAATGGCTGCAAAGTCTAGATCTTGACAGCCAGATAAAAAATCCAAAATGGTAATTATCAGATAATTTGTGTGTTTAAATACAATGTGTTCTTATAGACTAATTGACTTTCAATGAGTTTCAACTCTCCGAACTGCTATCTGCTGCCAGCAGGTTTGATACCCCTGCGACTCCAAATACTTAACCATGTATGTCAGTCTCACAATAAACATTTGTGGACATTCAGTGACCCACCCAGTTCTTACAGTCAGCTGTTCTTTTTAAACTTTTCCTCATCACGTTGCGTAATGCTGTTATTTATCTTCTCACGCTAAATTCTTCACTCAGTTCTTCACTAATACACAGAATTTAAAATCGACGAATCAGCCATGTGCACATGTGGATTGGCACCTGAGACAACATATAATGTCTTCTAAGACTGTTTCAAATACAACATATCAAAGCAAAACATTTGGCCAAAAGAAACATCAGTGCAAGTCAAACTTTACGGATCGCTGAGTGAATTACAAAAGACAGTGAAGCTCATACTAGAGACAACATTGCAGATACAGATAATTTATTTCAAGCGAAAGAAGAAGACGAAGAAGTCCACAAGCTGTCCATTAAAAGGTGCCGGTGTGCACCACAAGGCGTCTATCACAGTGGTTGAGCCTAAGAAAAAAATAGCCTTGGGTTTACTGCTTGCCAGTTTGGTATCATCACGATGCTGTCACGTGGACAACAGTTTTGAGCAGACATGATGACTGGAGTCGTATTTTTTGGACTTTGAATTTTTTTTTCATGATAATTACATCCTCTGGGGTCTCCGTGGCAAAGAGGTCAAGCCGTTTGCCTTGTGCTCTGAAGGTCATGGGTTCGTTCACGGCTGCGCACCTTCAGTTCACGAATGAAGTTTTTACAGAGATTCCTTGGGTCGTCGCCGAAGCTACAGAGTTCGGGATCTGTGTGGCGCTCTTGGCAAGCGGCTAGTCGTTCAGTGGCGAGAGAGTGAGTCATTAGGAATAAAACCCGTAGCAAAGAAGTCGATCATCTCCACTTTAACCATTAATCTTTGGCCCAAATAATGGAAGTTAACCGTATTTTGACACTTGATTATCTCATTCTATACCAAACAACACACTTTGCGTTTGAGAGTTCTAACTGTCGCAATAATAAACATTTGTGAACATTCTATGACCCACCCAGCTGTTATAGTCATCTGTTCTTTTTTTTTTTAAACTTTTAATCATCACGTTGCGTAATACTGTTATTTTACCTCCGTGCGCTCAACCGTTTATTACTTCTTTCTTATTCTGTCAGTATGTACTTTTATGTCATAGGTAGCCGAAACAGGAATGCTTCAGCTCATCTTCTAAGTTTTCATCTGCCTCTTGGTGTTTGCATTTTCATGCCGTACGCTCTCTCTGCCTGCATCGTCGGAGTCATTCTTACTAGGTGACCGAACCATTTGAATCTTTGTTTGGTAATAAATTTAATGATGGATAGTGTTCCAGCCGTTCTTCTAATATCTTCATTTCTCACATGATCTCTTCTGATTTTGCTAGCATTCTTTCTCCTACACCTCGTTTCACAAGCGCTTAGTCTTTTCAGATGTTCTTTGGTTAATGTTGTTGATCACTTAAAATTACGTCCGTCGTTAATTAGTAAAGTTTTAAATTCTTTGAACAAAAATAGTTAATATAAGACATGTTATGTAGCGAAAGACATGGTGTGTTTTAAATAAGTAACTACTTTTTATGGTACTTTAATTTTAGACAACCCCATCTCTTTGGCTTCGAGATTTCTTAGGGAATTCATACGGATTTCAATGGACAGTCCCATATTATGGAGGTGGAAAAGGGGGGGGGGGGGAAGGTTAGGATTAGAGTTATATGAATAGCGACTACTACTAATTTTAACCCAAACCCCCTCCCCCCCCCCCTTTTTTTTTTACCTATACCAAGGGATGATCTGGGGATTGCCGTACCAAATCTCGAAGCCGACGAAATGGAAGTCGTCTAAAATTCAAATACCCTTCATTTTTTCCCCAGGGATCTTTCGAACGGCTACGTTATTGCAGAAATTCTGTCTCGCTACTTCCCACAACAGATCCTGATTCATTCATTTTACAACGGATGTTCCTTTGCGACGAAGAAGCAAAACTGGTTTATTTTAAAAAACGTAAGCTCATAGTTTGCTAAGATTTTATTTTATATATATATATATATATATATATATATATATATATATATATATATATATATGTGTGTGTGTGTGTGTGTGTAGTAGTAGTAGTAGTAGTAGTAGTAGTAGTAGTAGTAGTAGTAGTAAAGGTTTTCAGATTCAATACGTAAATAAAGCAAGCGACCAAAGACAGTGTATCCAATTTTACAAGGAAGCGCCCCTAGAACTATATCGGCCATGCTCTCAAAATGGACAAGACAAGACCCCCCCCCCCCCCACCAAACTCCACCCCATCTAGCCCTCATATAGACACCGAAAGGAAAAAACAGGGAAGACCAAGAGAGACTATACGTGGAACCGTTATCAGTGACGGCTCAGCCATGGGCCTAACAAACATCCAATTCCTAAAGCAAGTGGCAACGAACCGCAAGACATGAAGAGCTATGACATCTGCCCTATAAGCTGCCCTAGGCTCAAGAGGAAAGACTAACTAACAGTATGTTCTTCTTCTTCTTCGTATTCACCAGCTGTAATCTCTGGCAGAAAGTTCTGGCTGTTCATCCACTCTTGGACTGCAGCCCTGTTCCAGAACCTGAGTCTTACGTGTGCATCCGTTTTACAGATCTGACTCATTTGTTTGCAGATGCACTTCGACTTCGAAGGAAGCTCCCAATTAGTCGACTCTTACGAAATACGTTTGGGTAGGCAGTGGTTCTATTCTTTTTACCCTATAATAGGATCCCGGAACCCACACGGGGAACAGTAAGTTCAAATAAAAGGACTCTTTTCACGCGTCTGAAGCATTGGGCATATAGCGCTAAACTTGTTCATTTATAGAGTTAAGTTGAGTCAAGAATCGACATCACAGCACTCTGGGCATTCCCATCTTCAGCAACCAGCGCAGCGTTCCAGTACTGATGGTACCTGTCACAATCTGGTTAAAATTCCGTCTTGCCTTTCTTCTGAGTGTAATGAGCCGGCCAGACCCTCTGGTCACACCCAGGTGCCTCATTCTCACCAGGCCATAATAATCTTCTGTCTCTACTAATTCCGTTGCTTGTTCCCAAGGGGCCTTGTCCACATCTGCCTTGTCATGTATAAATGTACCACCTAGTGGTGCAGATCCAGCCAATCTGTCTACCTGTTCATTACCCACCACGCTGGCATTGCCAGGAGAAAAGATCCAAAGTATGCTCACCACCCGTGCCCAGTAAAGCTTGCCACTCTGCTCGAAGCATCCCTGTCCTCACCTTTTTCAGCTTGCTTTCAGAGTCTGTTACAATTACGACATGTGTATGCATCTTGTTCTCTAGCCACCGGAGAGCTGCAGTTACCGCCTCCACGTCAATTCTCATGCTATATGTTGTGTTGTCATATGCTAGGCTGTCTTGCACTAAAAATTTTCCATTGGCTTTCGCTAGGACCCCCAAGGTACCTCTCTTTCCTCTCAACACTGAACCATCTGTATAGATAGATAATCAGATCACCTGGGCGTGAATTGTCGTGAATCAACTATTGGACTTCAACCTTTGTAGCACCCGCTGGCCACTCTCTGCACACCCGGCCCAATGTTATCATGACCCTACACGGGGTCAGACTTTCCCGCTGGTACTCTGACCCACTCCTCTCCTCGCCCAATGTTCTCTAGCATGCATACTTGTCTTATTGTGTATTCTGCTTAAGACATCCACGATTTTCCCCTTTTCAGCCTCTGACCCTTGCCTGCAGCCAAAGCGCATCTACTCTGAAGTATGACTTAGCCTGCAGCACCTTTAGCCTATGCAATAGTCGGCAATGCAAGGATGTATCACATGCACACAATCGGGGTATTTCTTGTACAACCAAGTATTATCCGCATAGCTTCATTCTGTATGCGCTCCAGTTTCTCTAGCTGACTCTTCGAGACAGTGAGTAACCCCAATCCATAAGCAATCACTGAGATGATTAAGTGCTGGTAAAGTGTGAACAGCATTCTCTGCTCCATGTCCATCGCTGCCATAATCTTTAGTGCGATTAGACCTTTTTGAGCCCTTGTCACAACCCCCTCTATGTGATCCCTGAGAGACAAACTTATGTCTAAGGTGATTCCAAGGTACCGCAGTCTGTTGTCTCTTTTGTTGTCCCTGCCATTTATTTTGAGTCTCGGAACATCAGCTCTAACAATGTTGTTGTCCAAAGAACACCACAAGGCAGTTGCCTTTTCTGGGTTATTACAGCACTCATCTCTGTACACCAGTCAATAACCTTATCTACTGTTGCCTGTAACTCTTCAGCTATTTGAGGAAAAGGGGGGGGGGGGGGAGGAGGAGAAGAACAAGAACAAGAAGAGAAGAGGGAGAAGAGAGGGGAGAAAAGAAAGAAAGAAAGAAAGAAAGAATGAATGAAAGATTGAATGAACGAACAAAAGAATGAATGAATGAAGAGCTGTTTAATTAGTATTTTGAAAATCACCCGAACACTTTAATAGATCATGCTATCTTTTTTCAGTTTTTTCTAAAAACTGACATTGACCTGGAGATGGAAATAATAAACGGAACAATTCACTGTAAAGAGGGTGCAGCCGTTCGACTTCTAGAAACGTTGTATGAAAACCTTACCAATAAAAAGTTGGTGGATAGAGCTTTTTTATTTGTTAACCGTTAAACTCTCATTTCTTGACATTCCACGTTAAATTGGTTGAGTAATGTTTGTGGAATCCCCTGAAAGTCGAGTTCATAACACACATCACAACATCCGGGACACTCCCATAACCACCCCGTCCTCATCTTCAGCAGCTAGTACAGCGTTTCAGTAATAATGGCGACATGGTTGTGTGTCCGACTTTCCGTTCCTCCGTGTCAAGAATCATAGGTGTTTAACTCTTAAATGCAACTCACTGACGTCGGATCGTTTTAGATCAAAGAAAGGGCTGACACAGTTGAGAACAGAAGCGTTGACACAAACACGGCGGGGAGGAGGTGGGGGGCCCTTATACATTTTGTAGAGGAGACTTCCAGGGAAATAAGCTTTCTTCAAGTACTAAATAATGATGATGATAATAATAATAATCCCGTTTTTTTCTTGTAGAAAAACAGGTGCAGATACACACCACAAAGTTCAATTACAGCAGCGCAAAAAAAAAAAAAAAAAAAAGAAGTTTAGAATGGTGCCGAGACTGCGTGCCGTTTCGTACCGCCAGAAAAAAATCTAATAATAATAATGAAAAATAATAATAATAATAATAATAATAATAATAATAATAATAATTAAAACATCAATAATTTGATCAATGAGAAATAAATATAATCGTACATTTGAAATAATATTATATGTATAAACAAAAATGTAAACAAATAACATTTATCATGGTGGTGGGTGGGGGGGGGGGGAAAGGGGGGGGGGGGGGGGAGAGCACAGCTCAGCTCTCTTTACAAATTTGGGGAAGGAGGCGGGCTGAGGATCCTCTAAAAAATATGGAGGTTGGGGATACTGCCGAAGCCCCCATGTTTCCAGATTACAGTGATAATATTGTAGAGACGTTTCTTCCAACCTATTACCAGATTATATTACCAAAGTACTATCTACAGGGTAAACTAGGAGTCAGTTTTCTTTCAGCTCTCCATGATCAGTCACCCCGCGGGAGAGCGCATTGTCGGTACGTGAACGACATTTGAGGAACTTATGCTGGGACGCTAAAATGATGTTTTTTATACAACGCAGACAACACTCCGGTTCTGGAACAGGACTGCAATCCAGAAGTGCACAAACAACTAGAACCTTCCGCCAGAGTTTACAGCTGGTGAACGCGAGGAAGAAGAAGAAGAATAAGAATACAACATAATAGGCTGGCGCAGGATTGTGGTTTCTGCCTCGAGTTTCAAGTATTTTGTTGTCAACATGAACCCGATCAACACCGATAGGAAGAGCTGGAATACAATTGTTTGCTTTCCAACTTCTGACACAACAACAATAACAACAGCAGCAGCAGCAACAACAACAACGATAATAACAATAATAATAATACAAAGTAACCCCCAATTAGCATTCGGTGGGTGGTTTAGTCTTCTTCTTCTTTCGTTCGCCTGAAATAAGTTGTCTATATCAGCAGTTTTGTCCCTTGTATAAATTTCACTGTCGTTAGTTCACTCAGTGGCCCATAGAGTTTACGTTTCACTGTTGTTCTTTCTGGCCAAAAGGTTTACCTTAATGTGTCAAAATCAGCGCAGTCCTGGAGTACATGCTCTGCTGTCTGGGGCACATTTCCACAGGTGCACATGGCTGATACACCTATCTTGAATTTTGTGTACATGTGGTTACGTAATCGGTTGTGCTCTGTTCTGAGGCGGAGGATAATGACTTGTTCTGGTCTGTCCTTAATAAAATAGTCGTCTTATGCTGGGGCTGGTGGTTTCCTGATCGATTTAATTATTCTTTTCTTTTGGTGGTTTGTGACTGGTACATCCGGCTGCTCTTTTGTCGCACCTTCCCCTGCCAGTTTATCAGCTTTCTCATTTCCAGGCACTCCACAATGAGACGGTATCCACTGCATTACGACTCTTCGCTGAACGCTGAGTTGTGTCAGCAGTATTTGCAATTCTGGTAGTTTCCTAGACTGGAGTGCTTCAAGTACTGATTTAGCATCTGTCAGCATTACCACAAACTGTGAGCCAAGGTTGGTATTTAACAGTTTCTCTGTAGCTATCTTGATAGCCTGGGTTTCTGCATCATAGTTATGGCAGTACTTCCCGGTTGGTACGCTGGACTTATCCCTTGTACCATCTGGGAATTCTGTGTATACTTCAGCGCCACCATTTCTAACTGCACTTTCTGCGGACCCATCTGTATAGACTCTGACCCATTGTTCTTGTGGGTATTCTTCATCAGTATAACTGAGGGTGGCCATTCTGCGTTGTACACTATCTTGCTCTTTCTTGTCAAATATCCCTTTCACATTTGTCTGGATTTGTACCGTTAGTTTACATTTTTCTCTCCATGAAGTTTGTTCCGGAATACTTTTAAGTGGGCAACCAATTTCTGGAAGGTCAGGAGTTTGTCTACATATTCTTTTAGCTTGGTGTATAAAGCTGCTTATTTTTAACCGTCCCAAGGCTAGGTTCTTAAATCTATTTTCCATCGGGTGATTTGGCATACTGAGGAACTTTTCAGCTTGTATTTGCAACTTTGTATCTCTGCGTTCTCTCAGTGCCTGTGTTTTCCCAGCTTTCTCCATTTCTAATATGGGGTTTGATTTCATCCCTCCTGTGATGACTCTGAGCGCTTGATTTTGCACTGTGTTCAACTCCTTTAATGTGGTACTAGATGCTGAACACCATACAGTTGACCCATATTCCAAGTGTGGAAGTATGCTCTGCTAACAGGTGGTTTAGTCAACATCATGCTGGTCTCCTTGACTTCTCAGGACTTTGCCTGGTGCAGTACAGATCGCTTAAGACGATCTCGGATGTGTCGAATGTTAGTGAAGAACAGTTTGTTTATCGCTGGCTACAGCTCTCATCTGGATAGGGAGAGTTTATGATAAGAAGAACCATTTCTTCGGTCCCCGATGAATTATCGCGACCATGTCTGCACTATACACATTTTAGGCTGGGTCGACCTGGGACCTAAGGTCGTTAAAAAAAAGTATGGCTCAGTGTAGATCTGAACCAGACATTTGGGCCCGCAAGCCAGCATCTAGCTTCTATGCCTTTCAGTAATGATGATGGTGATGATAATAATAATCCGCTTTCACCCTACCCCCTCCCATCTTTACCCAGTCACCCCATTGGAGTGTTGAGTGTAGATACATGGACCTTCTGTGCGTTCTTCTAAGGCGCTACATTAGTTGATCTTTTTTTTTCTTCTTCCTTTGAGGCTGTTCTTGATGCATTCTATAACAACAACGTAAATACTAATGATAACCTTCAATTGAACAAGTACATGCCAATTACGAAGCATAAACTGTTTAATTTTTGCATATTTATGATGAAGCCGTTAGTAAAGAGCCGCTGCTTATTTATTTTACAACTTTACCACTGAATTTACAACCAAATTACACACATACATACACACCTACACGCGCGCGCGCACACACACACACACAAACACGCGAACACATACATACCAACACCCCTAAAATCATCGTCATCATTCTAACAAATAATTACAACTACTTTACAACAATCCATTCATTTAATTTGCAGGTTAAAGCGAACACTACCAGATTTTGACGTAATCACGCCATATTATCTTCACCAAAAATGCTTGCCCGCATACCAAAGGACAACCGCTTCAAGGGCGGTGAAGAATAATCTCCGGTTAACTGAAATACTTGCTGATGAAGGCTTGTTTGACAGTGCACAGGGAGTAAGACTGACAAATTTAATTAGCCATTGAGCTTATTGTTTGCTTTCATCCATGCTTGTAAATTCTCTGCCGTTGTCGGCTCCATGTCGGGATGAGGCAAGAGACGTTTTGTCATATCGCAAAACAACCCTCTTGCTACAGAAACTATAGTCTATTTAATAAAAAGGTACACTTCATGCAATGAGAATGGAAACAAATGGACCAAGGAAGCCAGGACGTACAATGAATACTCTACCAAGAATGCTAATGTGAGAGATTATAGATGCCGGACTGGATTTTTTAGACAATATCAAAGGTTTTATACAGGATATAACCAAATAAAAATCAAGTGTAAATAACTTAACCGCTGAGTTCAGTTGAATCAATAATTGACATCACATCACTCGGGGCATTCCCAAAACAGAGGTCCAATACTGATAGTAGCGGTCACAATCTGGTTTCATGTCTGTCTTGTCTTTCCTCTGAGTGTAGTGAGACCGCCAGACCCCCTGGTTACACCCTTGTGCCTTATTCTTCCAAGACCATAATAATCGTGTTTCTCAACTGATTCCGTTGCTTGTTCCCAAAGAGCCTTTACCATATCTGCCTTGTCATGTATAAATTCACCACCCAATGATGCAGAACCAGCCAGTCTGTCTGTCTGTCCATTACCCACTACGATGGCGTGGCTAAAGAAAAGATAATAAGGAGCCCACGTATCTCGGAGTCACATTTGATGACAGGTTGACATGGAGAAAACATATCAACAAGGCAGCAACCAAAGCCAGGAGGAAGAAAGCCATACTGAGAAAACTAAGTGGAACCACATGGGGAGCCGATGGGAAAATACTCAATAAAGTATAAAAGTAGAGCATACAACCACACTTGGAATATAGGTCAACTGCATTGTGTTCAGCATCTATTACCACATTAAAAGAGTGGGACAAAGTGCAAAATCAAGCGCTCAGAGTCATCACAGGAGGGATGAAATCAACCCCCGTATTAGAAATGGAGAAAGCTGGGAAAACACAGGCACTGAGAGAACGCAGAGATACAAAGTTGCAAATACAAGCTGAAAAGATCCCCAGTATGCCAGATCACCCGATGAAAAATAGATTTCAGAACCTAGCCTTGGGACGGTTAAAAAAGAAGCAGCTTTATACACCAAGCAAAAAGAATATGTAGACAAACTACTGACCTACCAGAAATTGGTTGTCCACTTAATAGTATCCAAGAGCAAACCACATGGAGAGACAAATGCAAACTAACAGTACAAATCCAGACAAATGTGAAAGGGATATTTGACAAGAAAGTGCAAGATAGTGTACAACGCAGAATGGCCACCCTCAGTTATATTGATGAAGAATACCCATAAGAACAATGGATCAGAGTCTATACAGATGGGTCCGCACAAAGTGCAGTTAGAAATGGCGGCGCTGGAGTGTACATCGAATTCCCAGATGGTACTAGGGATACTAGGATGTTTGATATCAAAGGATGGTGACTTATTAATGGGACATAGTAATATAATTAACAGATGGACAGAGTATATAGGGGAATTGTATGATGATAATAGACCAGAAGTAGAACTGCAGAACAACAATGATGGTCCACCAATAATGACTGCAGAAGTTGAGGATGCAATACATCATATGAAGAAAGGAAAAACACCCGGGCCAGACAACATCTCACTGGAAGAAATCGAAGCACTGGGAAATTTTGGAATTGAAATAATAACTAAACTTTTAAATGATATTTATAACAGTGGGTATATTCCAAATGACCTTTTAAAATCCATATTTATAGCTCTGCCGAAGAAACCAGGCACTTTAAAATGTGAAGACCATCGCACAATAAGTCTTATGAGTCACATGACTAAGATTTTACTGAGAATAATTATGAAAAGAATAAGAAACAACATTAAACCAGAAATCAGCGATGAACAATGTGGATTTGTAGAAGGAAAAGGTACAAACAATGCCATATACATCCTAAGGACATTGTCAGAAAGAGCTATAGAAGTAAAGACTGATTTGTACTTATGCTTCATAGACTATTCAAAAGCATTTGACTGTGTGAAGCATGGAGAAGTAATCAAACTGTTAGAAAAATTAAACATTGATGGGAAAGATCTAAGAATAATAAAGAATATGTATTGGCAGCAAACAGCAGCTATAAGAATTAACAACTGTTTAGGTACATTTCAAAGCATAAAGAGGGGCGTACGACAAGGATGTGTACTTTCACCTGATTTGTTTTCAATATACAGTGAATATATTATGAGATCTTTAATTGATATGCCCGGAATCGTGGTTGGTGGGCACAATATAAACAATTTACGTTATGCTGATGACACAGTCTTGATAGCAACAAGTCAGAAAGAATTACAGGAAATGATAGACATTATGGTGTTAGAAAGTGGAAGAATGGGCCTCAGTTTGAATAATGGGAAGACAGAAGTAATGGTGGTATCAAAGAAACAAATTATTCCTAAATGTGTAATAAAAGTCAATGGTGTTATTTTAAGACAAGTACAGAAATTTAAGTATCTGGGCACATGGATAACGTCAGATGGAAGATACATAACTGAAATAAGAAACAGAATTGGACAGGCAAAAACTGCATTTTATAAAATGAAAAACATCTTGTGCAATATATCCTTGTCATTGAGAGTTAGAAAAAGAATTCTTGCTTGCTACATACATCCAGTTTTAACATATGGATGTGAATCCTGGACAATCGGTAGGCAGGCCAAACAATTTTTGGAGGCCTCAGAGATGTGGTTTTACAGAAAAATGCTTAGAATACCTTGGACAGCCAAAAAGAGCAACCAAGAGGTTTTAAAAGAGGCGGGAGACCGAAGACAACTTATCACTGACATCAGAAGGAGACAGTCATCATTTTTCGGCCATGTTATGAGAAGAAGGAAAATAGAACATGTTGTGACCACTGGAAAGATCTGTGGAAGGAGGGATAGAGGAAGACAACGAGAGAAGATGCTTGACAGTCTTGTTGCATGGCATGGAGGTGTGTCGGCACACGAACTGATACATGCTGCAGGAGATCGCGGATTATGGAGAGGCATGATCGCCCACGCCAGTCGGCAAGGCACCTGATGATGATGATGATGACTAGGGATAAGTCCAGCGTACCAACCGGGAAGTACTGCCATAACTATGACGCAGATGCGGTGGGCGGGGTGAGGGCTAACACAGCCGATGGCAATGGCAAGTGTGGTTAGCAAGACCCACAGCACAAATCTTACGCCGTACTGTGTTACCCGTGTGTTGTCTATGCGGCGCGTTTCTTCACTCGGCCTGCTTTGCTCACTCCAAATAAAAGGTAGTACCAATGCAATGGTATGGGGATAACAGCACTCCCATGGGCAGCAAAACAAGCAGTTATCGTTTCATGTTTGTATGGACATGCTTCAAAATCCTAAATTCGTAGTTTCTACTCTGAATCAGTAAATAGCATTCACACTTCTTCTCCTTCGCCTTGTGCACCACGCGCGAAAGAAACCTCCGATTCCGTTAAAAAAAATAGCTGCTAGCCTGCTGTTTGCTAGCCGAAGCTGTAAGCAGTCTCCGCTTATTTTTGTGGTCTGATATATTTTCGCCACCTTTCGTGGCTAAAGGGCACGAAGGATCCTGGCAGCTTAGGAACCTGGTGGGGGGGGGGGGGGGGCGCTTTCGTTTAGTTAGAACCTAGTACAATAATTGGACTCTCTTGTTTTTTAAACATGACATCCTGGCACATGTTTCTCTATTTTCTTTCACAGAGAGACCTACTATCTGGCAGATCAGTTTTGCGGGTAAGATTGTGTTAACAATTGTAACTAATAGTAACGTATTCACTGCAAGCACAATAAAGGACAGTAGGTCATCGAACACATGATGCTATACTCATAATTTTATAAAGACCAAACGGCACTCGATGGGTTATGTGGTCAGCACCACGCCAACCACCTTTACCTTCCTTGACTTTACTAAGTACCTTTCTGGCAGAGTCACTTGGAGCTAAGGTCATTACAAAAAGCTGAATCGATGTAGATTCTAACTAAAGACCTTCGGACGGGCAGGCGAGCGTCTAGCGACTATGCCATCACAGCTTCCTATTCATTACAATGGATGATAAGCTAAGAGATCGTTGCACTGCAGTGTGTTCCCTGCAGGATTGCAGCTGGCAGGGTTAAGACATCTAGGATGAGAATCCTACATATATAAATCCTAGTAAGCTCCGTTCAATCGTTAGGGGCCCCTGACAGATATGAAGTAATATAAAATCCAGACCAAGCAGGGATAATACAATAGTTCTACGTTGTTACTGACCAACTGGCACTAGATGATGATGATAGATTGCAAGTCGCAGTTTTTTTAAACCATCATCATCATTCAGCAGGTTCTTTACAGAACCTCGCCCTAGTCACGACAAGCTCCAAAGTCTAACCTTCTCTGATCAGTTCTCCAGCCCTATGTGCTTTCATAGCTAAAGAATCTTAATTTCTGGTATCCACACAGGTGGAGGTCGGCCTCTGCCTTTTTTTTTTGGAACTGTACCCTCCATCGGGTTTTTTTTTCTCTCTCTCCAGTCCAGAATGGCGTTTAACGTGACCGAAATACAAAGAGTTTCGGGACAGGCACTGTTTATGAGTCAGTTCTCATCGATGTTCAAATCATGTAGGATACCCATGTTTTGTAGGATATTGATGTTTAGCTTGCTTGTGTGTATGTGTGTGTGCGTGCCTGTGTGTGTGTGTGTGTGTGTGTTCAGCCTTCCAAACCATTTACCGGCATTTCATAGTTATTCAGTAGCATCTGTGTTTGATCGTTTTCCTTATCACAGACGACCTATTCTTCTACCATTACCTGTATTTAATATAGTTCAGACCCAGAACGACTATTCGGGCACAAACAGTTACCTCTGTGTTTTTTTTTTTTTTTTTATTCAAGCACAGACAGTTACCCATGTTTTTGTTACTGCTGTCAGGCACATAAACTTATCCATGTTTCTGTTACTTGCAAACAAACAGTTACCCCTGTTTTATGTGTGTGTTATGTTTTTCACATTGTTATCCCTGTTTGGTTACTATCTTCAGGCACATATAGTTATCCCTGCTTTTGTTACTGCCACAAGGCCCAGACAGTTATCCCTGTTTTGTTACTATCTACAGGCACAGACATTTATCTCTGTGTTGTTACTGTCGTTAGGTACAGATAGTTATCCTTGTTTTGTTACTGCCATCAGACACAGTTATCCCTGTTTTGTTACTATCTTTAGGCACAAATAGTTATTCCTGTTTTGTTTCTGCCATCAGGCACAGATAATTATCCACATCCTATTACTGCCATCAGGCACAAACAGTTATCACTGTTTTGTTACTATCTTAAGGCACAGATAGTTATCCCTATCTTATTACTGCCATCAGGCACAGACAGTTATCAACGAACACTTGGAGCATCGTCGATTGGAACGACTCTCCAATCCCAAGAGATTTGGAATCAAACCAACACTTGGTGACTACTGTGTGAGGTCTAGTGGGCCAGCTAGGAAGCTGCGTTACGTTCCCAGCAACTATTCAGGTGCTTCGGAAAAAATGCCTGAACTGTGTAAGTACGGCCCATTACTTCTTCTTCTTCTTGTGGACCCCATTTGGGAGGTGGGTTAGACCTACATTAAGCATGTCGTATATGGCGACTTATTAGGTGTTTGCAGAAATCAGCTATGTTGGGCAGAAAGGCGCAAAAATCGCAGCCTAACTGTAAACCACAACAGTCATTTTAAGGGTGAATGAAGAAGAAGAAACTTAATTTTTTTGAATACAATTGGACCGGCAATATCATGATGTCCCACTGACTGTTTTCCTCTCCGCTGCTACTCTTGAAAATCATCATATTCGGCTGTTGCTACCCCCGCCCCCACGGGCTTCAGTGTCCAAACAACGCCCCTCTCCAGTTAAGGGCACGGTGCTGACGTCATCCGCTTGACAATCAGCGAGTGAACAGTGCAGAAGCATAAATATATCATTATAGTCTGAGGAGAATGACGCTGCGAGGAGTTGCCAGGGGATCTGGCTGAAGCTCAACACTCAGGGAAAAGGCGAGACAAATATACAATCAGACAGTTACTGGTGTCATCGGAATAGGAACTCTTCTTTTGCTGCTAAAGATGGGGGAGGCAGGGACGGAGCGCTTTTGGGAGTGGCCCGAGTGCTATGATGCCAATCTTAATTAAACATTTAATTGGCCTACTGTTTCCACTTTATTATCTCTCCGCTGTCTTCTTGATCTGTCTTGTAGTCTACCACCTGTCAATACATATTAAGTTTTTGTCTCTGTTACTATGTGTCCCAACTGTAGCAGTATATAAACTTTGTGTTTCCTCTGGCGATCGTTGCTGGAGCTAAGGAATTCTTCATGCTACACTTTCGGCAGGCGGCTGGCCTTTCTATGGATCAAGACCAAGTTAAATGGGACACCGGTCTTCTCGATTTTAAGGTTATGCAGTTATGCACTTGGTTATCAAAAATGTGGACCTTATAACTGGCCCCAAACTTTGCATGATTTTATGTTATTTACTTCAACATAAACATTCAGTTCTAATGTGACACTTTATCAAAATTTGAAATATTTACGTCACACAGGGTTCGCGGTCAGTCCCTCTGTTCACTTATCTCCTGTGCAATCACTTCGATATCATGAATCGAACCCAATCCATCACTTTTCGTCTCTCTCATCGACGTTCGCCTTTGGGTTTCTCTTGAAGGTCTTAGTTTCCTTGTCTAACCGCTACACCAAGACAGCTGTGTTTCTTCTCCTAATGTGCTCACATTATATCGCCATCTTCTCTGTTGTATAATCTTTGAAACACATGATTGTCCAGATATTTCTTTTATTTTCTTTCATTAATCTCATTTAATGATCAACAGTTTCCTTATTAATTTGTGTGTCTGTGTGTGTGTGAATGCATTCAACTTACTGTTCGCGACGTCCGTGGCTTGGGCGTAGCGAGTCCGACTCGTAATCCAATGTACCGCGATTGAAACCCACTTCTGGCTGCGTGGATTTTTATCATGGTATGGGGCGTCGCAGTACGACCCAGCATAGAATGGGTACCGCGATGGCTGTCCTGAGGAAGTAAAGACGGCCGGCGCAATGCTGACCACATAACCCATTCAGTGCCAATTGGTCTGTAAAAATATGGGACGCTCTTCCCATATGCCTGATGCTCCTAAAGGCGTGAAAGGGATCTTTATCTTTTAACTTACTGTTCAGATTTACCAATTATGTATATGTTTACTTTATTCCCCAGACTGGAGGGAAATCTGGGCAAAATGTCCATTTGTTTTCAGAGATGAGTGAACGTGAAACAGTTTCACAACTGGCCATTTATTTTCACAATTGGCTTTTTTTTTTTGTCTTGGACAGCTGTATTACTATCTTACTTAAGTTATTAATTTAATTGACAACCAATTAAAGTAACTTTAGTTACCAGGAAAGTAGTTTAGTTACTAATTTAACTGATGACTCATGAAAATATTCAAGTTAATAATCTAGTCCCTGACTTAAGTAAGTTACTTAGGTTTTATTTTTGCTCATGACGGTTACTTAAGTTATTAAGTTAGCTCACGACTCAGGAAAATAACTTTAGTTATGAATTTAATAAATGACTCAAGAAATTATTTTAGTTAATAATTTAAATAATGACTGACAAAATTATGTTAGTTATTAATTTAACTGATGACTCAAGAAATTACTCAGTTTATTAAATTAATGTACTACTCAGGAAAGTTAAGTTAATAATTTATTTAATTGCTCAGGAAAATTACCTACATTATTGATTTAGCTCATGACCCAGAACATTTGCTTGAGTTGGTAATATAACCCAATAACTCATGAAAGTTACTTTAGATGTTAATTTAGCCCCTGACCCAGGGAAGTTACTCAAGTTTTCAATTGACATCATGACCCAGGAAAGTTACTTTAGATGTTAATGTAGCCCCTGACCAAAAGAAGTTACTCAAGTTATTAATTGACAGTCTGTTCTCCAAGCACTGTCAAGCAAAAAACAAGACAAACTTATTGCAGATCTAAGGACCAACATTGGCTTACTCTCCAAGGAAGCAGAACTGGTCTTGCAGTGGATACCAGCCCACTGTGGTATTCAAGGAAATGAGAGAGCAGATGAGTTGGCAAAAGCTGGAAGTAATCTTCCACAACCTCATCCACCACACAGCTACAAGGAAACCAAAACAGCACTAAAGCAGTCTTTCAAGCGGGAGTGGAGAAAGCTGAATAGAGATTACAGACCAGAGAGTGACAGTGTAAACAAACTCAACTGGAAAGAACAAACATCAATTTTTAGACTTCGGACTGGACACTGTGGTCTTCGAGCACACCTGTACAGGATAGGCATAAAAGAATATGCTGCCTGTGATTGTGGTGCAGAAAGACAGACCCCTGAGCACATACTGCAGTACTGCCCTTACCTCTCCCAGCAAAGACTGTGGATCTTGTCCAGGGGATCCACATTGCGAGAGAAGCTATGGGGGACC
The DNA here is from genome assembly GCA_905116865.2 of Candidula unifasciata. Taxonomy (NCBI): domain Eukaryota; kingdom Metazoa; phylum Mollusca; class Gastropoda; order Stylommatophora; family Geomitridae; genus Candidula; species Candidula unifasciata. The sequence goes on along the minus strand of CAJHNH020006235.1, from coordinate 94,080 downwards.
GGTGGCGACCTTAAACGCACAATCCTATTTTTGACCCAGACGGGACTCAATGTGTAGCATGACTGATGTCGAACGCAGAAGAAGAAAAAGAATTAAATGACATCATGACCCAGGAAAGTTATGACATTTACTTATTTAGCACATGACCCAGGGAAGTTATGACAGTTTTTTATTTAGTACATGACCCAGGAAAGTTATGACATTTATTTATTTAGCACATGTCCCAGGAAAGTTATGACATTTATTTATTTAGCACATGACCAAAGAAAATTATGACATTTATTTATTTAGCCCATGACCCAGGAAAGTTATGACATTTATTTATTTAGCACATGACTCAGGAAAGTTATGACATATATTTATTTAGCACATGACCCAGGAGAGTTATGACATTTATTTTTTAGCACATGACCCAGGAAAGTTATGACATTTATTTATTTAGCACATGACCCAGGAAGTTAAGACAAATATTTATTTAGCACATGACCCAGGAAAGTTATGACATATATTTATTTAGCACATGACCCAGGAGAGTTATGACATTTATTCTTTAGCACATGACCCAGGAAAGTTATGACATTTATTTATTTAGCACATGACCCAACAAGTTATGACATTTATTTATTTAGCACATGACCCAGGAAAGTTATGACATTTATTTATTTAGCACATGACCCAAGAAAGTTATGACATTTATTTATTTAGCACATGACCCAGGGAAGTTATGACATTTTTTAATTTAGCATATGACACAGGAAAGTTATGACATTTATTTATTTAGCACATGACCCAGGAAAGTTATGACATTTATTTATTTAGCACATGACCCAAGAAAATTATGACATTTATTTATTTAGCACATGACCCAGGAAAGTTATGACATTTATTTATTTAGCACATGACTCAGGAAAGTTATGACATTTATTTATTTAGCACATGACCCAGGAAAGTTATGACATTTATTTATTTAGCACATGACTCAGGAAAGTTAAGACATATATTTATTTAGCACATGACCCAGGAGAGTTATGACATTTATTCTTTAGCACATGACCCAGGAAAGTTATGACATTTATTTATTTAGCACATGACCCAGGAAGTTATGACATATATTTATTTAGCACATGACCCAGGAAAGTTATGACATTTATTTATATAGCACATGACCCAGGAAAGTTACGACATTTATTTATTTAGCACATGACCCAAGAACATTATGACATTTATTTATTTAGCACATGACCCAGGAAAGTTATGACATTTATTTATTTAGCACATGACTCAGGAAAGTTATGACATATATTTATTTAGCACATGACCCAGGAGAGTTATGACATTTATTTTTTAGCACATGACCCAGGAAAGTTATGACATTTATTTATTTAGCACATGACCCAGGAAGTTATGATATATTTATTTAGCACATGACCCAGGAAAGTTATGACATATATTAATTTAACACATGACCTAAGAAAGTTATAACATTTATTTATTTAGCACATGACCCAGGAAAGTTATGACATTTATTTATTTAGCACATTACCCAGGAAAATTATGACATTTTTTTTTTAGCACATTGCCCAGGAAAGTTATGACATTTATTTATTCAGCACATGACCCAGGAAAGTTATGACAAATATTTATTTAGCACATGACTCAGAAAAGTTATTTTAGTTATTAATTTAGTCTGGTGTGGATATGCCCTTCTGTCAGCCCTTACTTCTGAAAACATGGCATGGTACTCATTTTAGTCTGGACTGACTGAGAGGCAAGGCAATGTGAAAAGAATATTGCTTCCTGGGAAATTCGATTACATGATCACTGACCCAGTAGGCAACTGTGCTAGCCACTCTGCCAATGCAGCTTCTTTACAAAAAAATTATTTTGTAAATTCAAATAATTTTTTTTGGCAAACAATATGCTCAAGTAGAGTTTTTTGAATAACAAATCTTATTTTGACAAATTAAACAGAACTAAAATAAATTTATATTCATGGTTTTCAATAGTCCATTTGTCTGTTGTGAGGAATGCCTGAGGTTTGAGTCCTATGATATGCCAGAAAAAAAAAAAAAACTAGACTGACAAAATTTTTTGTAGTGCTTATGTGTATGTATGTGTTATTGCAAAGTTTACACAAAGGCAAGTGCAATTATCACTATCTTTCTCACGGACCATTTATTTTTATTCTTCTTTACCGCGTCTGGTGTTGAAAGTTGTGCATCTGACTTTTACGGCTGCCTCAACCATATGCCTCATCCTGTTGCAGAGTGTCTCTGATGTTATCTTTCCATTTTGTTCTGGCTGGCTCTGCACCACTTGGCGGTGAACTGATGTATGACAAGTTAGATATTGTAAGGGCCCTTTGGGAGCGAGTGAACAGTGCAGAGGCGCAAATAGATCATTATGGTCTAAGGAGAATGGCTCTGCAAGGAGTTACCAGGGAACCTCACCGACGCTCAACACTCGGTGGAAGGGTGAGACGGATATACAATCAGATGGTTACTGGTAGCATCGGAATTGGAACTCTTGGCTTGCTGCTGAAGATAGGGACTGAGCACTTATGGGAGTGTCTCGAGTGCTGTGATGTCGATTCTTAATTCAACATTTTGTTCTAAGACTACCTTGTGTTCTATATCCTTCTTCTCTTTTGGTGTAGGCCTTGTACGCACCTGATATGCAGTTTTTGTAAGTAATTTAGAACTGGTTCTGTGTCAACTTTTTTGACCTCATTTCTGATTTGTTTCTTCTGGTCACCCCTACAGCCTTTCTCAGACACATCATTTCCATGGTTACTGATTTTCTTTCATGATTTGTTGCGAGTGACCTTGTCTGGCACTAGTAGTACAAAGTGCTTTGTATGAGACATTTCTTTGTGCTAACTTGGATCATTATTTATCCTGTTAAAGGGGTGGCTAGCTGTCCCAATACTTGGTTTGCTTGATTGCATCTGATGTTAATTTTATCCAATTCACCAGCAACATTTATCATATTCAAGAAATTCTATTTATGTGCATTCAGGATACTTGGATAACTTGATAACAGCGAATGAGAGATGTATTAGAGAGAAAAAACTCAAGCAAAGGCAGTGTATTTGCAGAACAAAGACTGCTGTATGCAATCTTGTTTTTTGTTTTGTTTTTGTCAATTGAAAAATTCTATCACGGTGTATGGAAGTAAATCAGACAGTTGGCCAATTATGAAAAAATTATATGCAAGCGGCAGAAATGTGGTTTTACAGACAAATGATGAAAACACCCCGGACAGATAAAAGGAGTAATGAAGATGTCTTGAAAGAAACTGACTCACAAACAGAACTCAGTGCCCACATAAGAATGAGACAATCTACGTTCTTTGGTCATATCTAGGAGAAAACTGGCATACATCGTGACAGTGAGAAAGCTGGAGAGGTAAAGAGGTGGAAGGAGACACTAAGAAAGAATGCTGGACAGTTTGACATCACGGCATGGAAGATATCTGTGTCAGAATTGACTGAATATACATGAGACAGAAGGCTGTGGATAGACATAACTACCAACACCACACAGCATGGACTGTAAGAAGAAGAAACAACTGTTTATTGATTAGTAAAAAATGTTAGAAAAAAACAACAACAGTATAAAGCACCATTTTTACTCCAGTGGTGCATCGGGCATATGATGCTAAACTAATATTTAGTACGCCAATCGGCACTGGGTGGGTGATATTAGTCTAAGTCACTTAAAGGTTTTGTGTGTGTGTGTGAGGCTCGATGCGGATTCAACCCCAATACTTTCAAACTGGCAGCCGAGTGTCTAGCCACTGTGCTACCTTTTCTTGTCATATAAGTAAAGGGGGTAGATATAATAAGAGATGGATTGGTGGGGGGGAGGGGTGTTCACACTGGCAGAGAGAATGCAAGAAAGTGTGAGAGAAATAGAGAGAGAGAGAGAGAGAGGGGGAGACAGAAAGAGGGAGAGAGAAAGGCTTGTAGAGTGAATGCAAGAAAGTCTGAGAGAGGCAGGGAGTGTGCAGGAGATAGAGGGAGAGAGAGGCTGGCAGAGTGAATGAAAAAGAGTGTGAGAGATATAGAGAGAGGGAGAGAGAGAGGCTGGCAGAGTGAATGCAAGAAAGAAAGAGAGAGAAAACAAGAAAGAGATAGGTGGGGACAAGAGAAAAAGTGATAACAGATATCAGAAAGAGTGTAAATGTAAGTAAAAAAAAGAGGGAAGAAGATAGGTAGAGCAAATGCATGTAAAAGAGACAGAGAGAATGACAGATAACAGATAAAGTGATAAAAATTGAGTAAATAAATACATTTTTAAAAATGCACGCACACACACATACAGTTTCCATAATGAAAGCTAATAGTCAATGTTTGGTACAGAAAAGCATTTGATACCCAACATCCAGCTTAAGAATGGAGGTGGTCACTGCAGCTTTCTGCTGGCTAGAGAAACAAACACACACACACATGCCTTGTACAGAGTGGCATGCTTTGTTTTGGAGGTCAACAGTGAAGAGCACTGTTTTCTCCAGTACATGCTGGAAAATGAACAGGTCTACACATTCGCTGGCTCTGCAGAACTTGGTGGTATGGTAATACATGATAAGGCAGACGTGGTTAAGGCCTTATGGGAGTGTGTGTACAATTTGGAACAGCAAGCTGATCATCTCAGTCGGATGAGAGTGTTGCAGCGAGGAGTGACGAGGGGCTCTGGCCGATACTTAATGCACAGAGGAAAGGCAAGACGGACATATATATGGTGCTACTGGCACCATTGGTATTGGAACTCTGAGCTGGCTGCTGAAGATGGGGACGGAGCGCTTATGGGAATGCCCAGAGTGCTGTGATGTCGCTTCTTGAAACAAATCATAATGAACGTTGGCTGCACTGAACATGTGCATCCATCCCTAGGAATATCACATGGTGAGGCCCCAATCTCTTCCACAGTGCAACTCTTGAACCACTGTCAGAATGCCGTCCCTATCTTCAGCATTCAGCACAAACTTCCAATTCCAAATGTTCCAGCAGCATCTGATTGTATGTCTGTCTCACCTTTTCTGAGTGTTGAGTGTCGATCAGGACCACTAGTCACTCCCCAATGTACCATTCTTTTTTGATCTTATTTGTGCTTCTGCACAGTTCTTTCATTCCCAAAGGGATCTTGACCACATCTATCTTGTCATGCATCAATTTACTACCCAGTGATGCACAACCAGCCAATTGGAGAATGCTTCTGATTTGTCCAAACAATGCCTCATTATGAATCAAACCCCCACCTTCCAAGCCAGTGGGTGAGTGTACTTTCTGTAGTAACTTCCTATGAGTGCTATGTCTAGCATATCCAATTGATTGGTGACAGTTTTAAAGACATATTAAAAAAATATGGAGGATTGCACATATCATATTGAAATTGTGTAGTTTTTCACATGATTACTTTAGAATGAATATTTAACAGGATGATGTCAAAATGGTGGGCTACCCTAAAAGTTTAAATAGTTTAGCATTTAATAAAATCATATTAAAATGGCACAGTATTTCATAATGTCATGTTAAAATGGCATATTATTTCACGAGATCATGTTAAAATTCCTTAGTATTTCAAAAGAACATGACAAAATGGCATTTCATAAGAAAATGAACTAATATCACCTTATCTCACATGAACATGTTAAAATTGCATATTACATATGATAATGGTCTGATATCACAGTGCCTAACTATAAAACATTAAATTGCCTAGTGTTCCATAAGAAGATACAGTCGAGTCTGGTAAGTAGAAGTCGCAGGGACCTAAGAAAATGCTTCCACTTATCAGGACTTCTACTTATCCAGACAGCACACACAATAAAGAAAATTGCCGGGACTAAGCTGGTCCTGTCGACTTAACCGAAATTCAACTTATCCGAGTTTAACTTAAGTGAACCCGACTGTATACATCAAAAAGGGTTAATTCTAACACCAGACCCTAGTGGTGAAAACGGGTTGACCTTGGCCCACATCAAAGCTTCATTCAATGAAATTGCTGACTGTCCATCTTCAAGAAAGAAAGCTTGCCCCTGGAAAAAGAAAAATGTAAAAATTTTATTGTGACATTTCTGTGATTGTTTCTGTAATGGGGGATATTTTCACCCAGATTAGGAAGATTGGGGGGGGGGGGGGGAAGCCCAAGGTCAACTAGAATACCGAGAGAAGCCAGATACTCGGATTAACTGAGGTTTTCAAGATAGACAATGACCACGAGTTATCACGTGGAACTCGATGATAGCGACCACAGGTCGCCACGTGGAAGTAAATGACCACCACATGTTGCCACGTGAAACAAACACGGAGTGAAAGGACGGGAGACTAATTGAGAGAATGCCAGTGTGAGACTGATTGCTATGAGAGGAATAGCAGACGACGACATCCATTTGAAGCCAAGACCAGCCAGGCCAGTCTGTATGAAGTCGAGGAGAAGAACCAGATTCATCTGTGCAAACTCTGGTCAGTGACTGCGTGAGAAACCAGCAGGTTAAGAGTTGGAGTAATGTGGTGTGTGAAAGCTGTTTACTAGGACAAGGACCGAACGTTTCTGTAAGTGTTAAGATGTCAATAAACTGATGTATCGTACGGCTAAGTCGGTGTAGGCTTGTCCCAGTTATGTCATCATAGAATGTGTGCTAAGAGCATTCACTACACACATCATCTCCCAGACAACAGCCAGTGCAAGCAGAGTTAGTAGAACAAAGCTCATTACAGTTTCAAACATATGCATTCTTCTTCTTCTTTTTTCTCTAGATGCATTTTCTGTTTTAGTCAGGTTTTGAAGAGGCATCTGGTGCCAGCCTTGGTATGTGCTGCATAGATGGTGGTATTCGTGGCCTCAGATATTCCATCCATCCATCGCTTACACACTGTTCATTCAAAGATCATTTTCATCTCACATCAGACATGACTATAAGTGCTCCGATTTCCCCCTGAATATGTCTTTAAGTGTTTTTAGGCTAACAGCTCTCATTCTTTTCTGGCTGATATAATGATGGGTGGCTCTCCCATGGATTTCCTGTCTCGCAGCTTCAACAGGAAACTGAATGCTTCACAAAGTCTCTTGTATGGCATTAATGATGTCTCCTGTCCATAGATGCCCATTCTTGATAGTTACACTACCAGCCAGGGTGTCTGATAGTTACACTACCAGCCAGTGTGTCTGATAGTTACACTACCAGCCAGGGTGTCTGATAGTTACACTACCAGCCATGGTGTCTGATAGTTACACTACCAGCCAGGGTGTCTGATAGTTACACTACCAGCCAGGGTGTCTGATAGTTACACTACCAGCCAGTGTGTCTGATAGTTACACTACCAGCCAGTGTGTCTGATAGTTACACTGCCAGCCAGGGTGTCTGATAGTTACACTACCAGCCAGGGTGTCTGATAGTTACACTACCAGCCAGTGTGTCTGATAGTTACACTACCAGCCAGGGTGTCTGATAGTTACACTACCAGCCAGTGTGTCTGATAGTTACACTACCAGCCAGGGTGTCTGATAGTTACACTACCAGCCAGTGTGTCTGATAGTTACACTACCAGCCAGTGTGTCTGATAGTTACACTACCAGCCAGTGTGTCTGATAGTTACACTGCCAGCCAGTGTGTCTGATAGTTACACCACCAGCCAGGCTGTCTGATAGTTACACTTCCAGCCAGTGTGTCTGATAGTTACACTACCAGCCAGTGTGTCTGATAGTTACACCACCAGCCAGTGTGTCTGATAGTTACACTACCAGCCAGTGTGTCTGATAGTCACACTACCAGCCAGTGTGTCTGATAGTTACACTACCAGCCAGTGTGTCTGATAGTTACACCACCAGCCAGGCTGTCTGATAGTTACACTTCCAGCCAGGGTGTCTGATAGTTACACCACCAGCCAGGGTATCTGATAGTTACACCACCAGTCAGGGTGTCTGATAGTTACACTACCAGCCAGGGTGTCTGATAGTCACACTGCCAGCCAGGGTGTCTGATAGTTACACTGCCAGCCAGGGTGTCTGATAGTTACATTACCAGCCAGGGTGTCTGATAGTCACACTGCCAGCCAGGGTGTCTGATAGTTACACTACCAGCCAGGGTGTCTGATAGTTACACTACCAGTCAGGGTGTCTGATAGTCACACTACCAGTCAGGGTGTCTGATAGTTACACTGCCAGTCAGGGTGTCTAATAGTTACACTACCAGTCAGGGTGTCTGATAGTCACGCTACCAGTCGGGGTGTCTGATAGTTACACTACCAGTCAGGGTGTCTGATAGTTACACTACCAGTCAGGGTGTCTGATAGTCACACTACCAGTCAGGGTGTCTGATAGTCACACTACCAGTCAGGGTGTCTGATAGTTACAGAACCAGCCAGTGTGTCTGATAGTTACACTACCAGTCAGGGTGTCTGATAGTTACACTACCAGTCAGGGTGTCTGATAGTTACACTACCAGCCAGGGTGTCTGATAGTTACACTGCCAGTCAGGGTGTCTGATAGTTACACTACCAGTCAGGGTGTCTGATAGTTACACTACCAGTCAGGGTGTCTGATAGTTACACTACCAGCCAGGGTGTCTGATAGTTACACTGCCAGTCAGGGTGTCTGATAGTTACACTACCAGTCAGGGTGTCAGATAGTTACACTACCAGTCAGGGTGTCTGATAGTCACACTACCAGTCAGGGTGTCTGATAGTTACACTACCAGTCAGGGTGTCTGATAGTTACACTACCAGTCAGGGTGTCTGATAGTTACACTACCAGTCAGGGTGTCTGATAGTTACACTACCAGTCAGGGTGTCTGATAGTTACACTACCAGCCAGGGTGTCTGATAGTTACACTGCCAGTCAGGGTGTCTGATAGTTACACTACCAGTCAGGGTGTCTGATAGTTACACTACCAGTCAGGGTGTCTGATAGTCACACTACCAGTCGGGGTGTCTGATAGTTACACCACCAGCTAGGGTGTCTGATAGTCACACTACCAGCCAGGGTGTCTGATAGTTACACTGCCAGTCAGGGTGTCTGATAGTTACACTACCAGCCAGGGTGTCTTATAGTTACACTACCAGCCAGGGTGTCTGATAGTCACACTGCCAGCCAGGGTGTCTGATAGTTACACTACCAGCCAGGGTGTCTGATAGTTACAGAACCAGCCAGTGTGTCTGATAGTTACACTACCAGTCAGGGTGTCTGATAGTTACACTACCAGCCAGGGTGTCTGATAGTCACACTGCCAGTCAGGGTGTCTGATAGTTACACTGCCAGTCAGGGTGTCTGATAGTTACAGTACCAGCCAGTGTGTCTGCTCTCTCACTGCCTTTCACAACAGCATGCCCTGAGACAAAAATAAAGGTGATTTTGTGAAACACTTACACAGACAACCTTGAGCTCTGCTTCCATTGTGTCCTAGTGACATGGCTGTGTCTGCAGTGGTTGGTGGAGGAAAAAGCATGGAGAGGACAGACATGCTGAATGCACAGCATTCTAGAGACTTTGAGATAAAGGAGATAGAGGTATTGAATTGCTTGTTGGAAATGGGTACTCAATGAGGATAAGCATGTAAAAACCAGTTACAGGGTAAAGATATGAAAATCAACTCCTACTACTGGGTACGTGGAGAATGGTGACACCGAGATGGTGGCTGCATTAGAGGATGGAGCATGAATGGGTCCGACTGATATGCTAGGACGTCAATATGAACAACAAGTGACAAGTGACATGGCTTTTTGTGATTCATATATACTGCAATAGTAAATCTAGGACTTTTAGCAAAGTCTGTTCAAAAAGTGTCCAACCTTAATTGTCCTACAGAAAAAAAATCAGCCACATGAAGTGTTCTCTGGTGGGTAGGGTGTATGAGACATTTATGTAGATGGGTTAACTGTTTCCCACCAGCAGAGAGTTATCATCATAACTGATTCAGATTTTCTTCATCAGATACAATAAAGACACTCGTATATCCAGTCATGGCACTCCGGACACATCCATAGGTGCACAGATTTCTACCACTCCCCCCTTACATGCAGATAGAGTGTTCTGTAGTTAACAGTGCCAGTCCTGTGCTAGCTGATAAGACTTCTTGTTTGGTTCATACAATGGTATGACAGGCTCTGTAACACGCGCGAGGATCCTGAAATACTTTGGGTAGATCTTTAACTCCAAATTTTGCCTGGGCAGCGCCCTTAGGCTACTCTTTTCAATTTCCAACTGCCAAGGGATTTTTTTACGTGCGCGACGATGCACATGGGTGTCCAATCTCACTACCCCGAGAGAGATCAAGGGGAATTACTAACTGTGATTGATCAATTAATTTTATGTGTACATACCTTGATTCTGTCCCCTGAAAGTACAGATACCTGGATATCAGAATGAGATGGAAGATTGGAGCTTCCTGCACAGTCTGGCCCCAGTTCTAAAGCCCAGTCCTGGAGACTACCAAAATGCTGCATTAATGTTTTATATAATGGCTCCAATTCCGGTGTCAATCTGAAAAATTAAAATGAGAATTATTATTGAAGAAAACATTCAAAAATCAGATTTGTACTATTTCCAGCAAGATGTGAACCAGCGTCATTGCACGCGGTTATAAACCATAAGTGCTCTGCCACCAGTACGGACAGCTGATAAGAAACTGCCTGCCTGTGTCGCCGTCCGCACGTAACTCTGTAGCTACAGCGACGTTTCTCTATTTACCCCAGAATGTTAACTCTGGTAGCCATTACCTGAAGGCTGGGTGAACCCTGGGAACTGCCCGGTTTCGAACACCAGCTGTGGGCTGCAGCGAGTCGCAGCTGGATTTGAAAGCAAGTCTCCTATCGACTGCACTAGCGTGGCCCCCAAAACTATTCTTAAATTCTGTGTGATGGAATTCTACATGTCTTTACTTCTATGATAGGATGAAGCAACAGAACTTAAGACTGAGGGAACTGGAAATTGCTTGAGGTTATAGTTAACATGGGTGTTCTGGAGATGGTGGCACAAAAGTATTTAAAACCAGCTTAGAAGCAGTATGATTAGTGTTCACACTCTCCATATGCAGAGAGAGACTGAGCACTGTAATTTATGTAACAAGCAGTGACGGTAACCACATTATGTAAAGAGTGTTGATTGGTTTATAAAATATAGGTTCAGCACTATAAGCGCAACAGCACGCACAAAGTAAAGAAAGGGTCCCTAACCTTACTGCCTGTATTTAACACTTTTGTGGTGTATTCAGGGGGTCTGAGCCTGAGGATTTAAGGCCGCATCGCTAGTAGAATTACCATGGACTGTGCAGGTTAGAATTTTATTTTTATCCCCCCCCCCCCCCCCCAAATCTGTGACATCATTAACAAACAAAAAAGAAACTTTAAAAAAACTCAACTCTACTAATTTGTTATAAATAAAGGGTCGTGTAAAACTGACACTTTCTTTAAATAAATAAATAAATAAATAACTATTTAAAAAGTATGTGGTCTGTAGCAGAAAATGAGAGGGGTTGGCAGGTCTAAGCCAGATGGGAACCACAGATCAAAGGCATATTTATAACGTTGCCATAAACACGCACATGCAAATACATACTTTGACCTCAGCAACTCACCTACTTATTAAATCCTTCATCTTACAAGTGAGCAACTAACCTACTTATTAAATCCTTCATCTTACAAGTGAGCAACTAACCTCTTTATCAAATCCTTCATCTTACAAGTGAGCAACTCACCTACTTATTAAATCCTTTATCTTACAAGTGAGCAACTCACCTACTTATTAAATCCTTTATCTTGCAAGTGAGCAACTCACCTACTTATTAAATCCTTCATCTTACAAGTGAGCAACTAACCAACTTATTAAATCCTTCATCTTACAAGTGAGCAACTCACCTACTTATTAAATCCTTCATCTTGCAAGTGAGCAACTCACCTGCTTATTAAATCCTTCATCTTACAAGTGAGCAACTCACCTACTAATTAAATCCTTCATCTTACAAGTGAGCAACTCACCTACTTATTAAATCCTTTTTATCTTACAATTGAGCAACTCAACTACTTATTAAATGCTTTATCTTACAAATGAGCAACTCACTTACTTATTAAATCCTTCATCTTACAAGTGAGCAACTCACCTACTTATTAAATGCTTTATCTTACAAGTGAGCAACTAACCTACTTATTAAATCATTCATCTTACAAGTGAGCAACTCACCTACTTATTAAATGCTTCATCTTACAAGTGAGCAACTAACCTACTTATTAAATCCTTCTTACAAGTGAGCAACTCACCTACTAATGAAATGCTTCATCTTACAAGTGAGCAACTAACCTACTTATTAAATCCTTCATCTTACAAGTGAGCAACTAACCTACTTATTGAATCCTTCATCTTACAAATGAGCAACTAACCTACTTATTAAATCCTTCATCTTACAGGTGAGCAACTAACCTACTTATTAAATCCTCTTACAAGTGAGCAACTCACCTACTTATGAAATGCTTCATCTTACAAGTGAGCAACTAACCTACTTATTAAATCCTTCATCTTACAAGTGAGCAACTAACCTACTTATTGAATCCTTCATCTTACAAATGAGCAACTAACCTACTTATTAAATCCTTCATCTTACAAGTGAGCAACTAACCTACTTATTAAATCCTTCATCTTACAAGTGAGTAACTCAACTGCTTATTAAATCCTTTATCTTACAAGTGAGTAACTCACCTACTTATTAAATCCTTCATCTTACAAGTGAGCAACTAACCTACTTATTAAATCCTTTATCTTACAAGTGAGTAACTCACCTACTTATTAAATCCTTCATCTTACAAGTGAGCAACTCACCTACTTATTAAATCCTTCATCTTACAAGTGAGCAACTCACTTACTTGTTAAATCCTTCATCTTACAAGTGAGTAACTCACCTGCTTATTAAATCCTTCATCTTGTACCTAATCTCTTATTAAATTTTTCTTCTTTAATTGTTACCTTAGTAAATGACATATTTCTGTTCATCGTAATCTTAGATGTTAACAGTTCATCTGTGTTTTACAATCTTATGCCTGAGCAACTAACTTAATGCCTTTCACCAAACTACTGAACATAAAATTGCCTAGTTAACAGAAAAAAACAAAACAAATGCTGGGGTTAGTTCTGTGAAGGATACACAACTAACTCTATGTCTTTTATCTGAATCCTCTGCTGTTTTAGTTTTTTTACATGTTTTACTTGAATCATTTACCTTTTTTTTTTTTAAAATAGCTTTTTTTTTACATCTTTCACCTGAATAATCTCACATCATTTTTAGTTCTTTTAATATTAAACTGAAAACCCTACTCGTGTTCTATCTTTATTCCCTTTTACTTAAACAGCTCACCTGTTGTCTATTGCAGCTTTGAATACCATGCATGTTTCATCAATCTGATCCTGTGAAACACTCAACTTCACATTCCCCTTTTGCATCATGACCCTGACATAAAAGAAATACATCTGATTTTTGTTGTTGTTGCAACCTTCTTCAAGTGTACCAACTGCCATGGTTGAAGTTAAGAAGGAAGACATGATATTGCCCGTAAATGATTGTCTACTGTAAACAAAAAACACACAAATCAAAGTTTATATATGGTGACGACTGAATAAATCAAGGATCCATCTTGGTATTGCTAGTCAAAATGGTGGAATGGCAGGTTGACCGGACTGGTGAGATGTCGCTGCTTTGGAGACATGGCAGAAATAAGTAAGCTTAGTGAGATGTGCCAGATAATGCATGAAACATTACTGGATGATTTGTAAGTAGTATTTATATTGTTTTGCAGTAATCAGATAAGATATAGAGTATTCTAGAAAATGTTGGGTTATCGGCATGACAACTGATTATGGTTACATGATGATGATAACTGAACAGCAGAACAAATGCAATGTCACGATGGCAGAACCAAGTATATTAATGCAATGTGAGTAGCCATATGTATCTATGACGATTTATGGAAGTAAACATAATCTTGGAACACTGAAGGAAAACCAAAACAACCAGAAATGGTCAGATGGATAGAAGATAACAATACAGAGTCCAGGAGGCAAGTTCAAGAATACAGGCCCATAATAGGATTTCACAGATAGAGAACAGACAGCTCAAGGTGTAGTGAATGGACTGGGTAACCCTAGGATGACCTTTCAGGTATCTAACATGGTCTGCATTGTTTTGATTAAAGTTGAAAATCGACAGACACTGATGTCATAAGCATAATTACATGTATAATTATATGTTTTCTGTGTTGAGTTTGTAATGTAGAATGTAAGCTTCCGCTGGAAAGTATTATAGTAACAATTGGATTGCCGGCACATGATGGTGATGGTATTATGATAAAGGTAAACATGGCAAATGACCTATCTGACTCAACAGCAGAGTTAGAGCCGCAAGGAAATGATAACGTCATGTATATTAACATTAGGCCTAAGTAAATAATGCATTTATAATGTTGTTAACAATTGAATTTGATTTGAAGACGAGTAGAGAATGAACATAAGAAGATACGTGAAAGTGCAAGCCATTTAGATTGGGAAATTAAACTCTGATGGTCCTAGTCAAGCGACCAATAGGCCAGCTCATGAATAACATAGATTTTACCTGCAGGGGGTGTGACAGAAGTATCAGGTGTTGAGGTTAAATGAGACAGGAGGGTCTATAAGCTCTGTAGCCAGACTATTGTGGTAGATGAGGAAAGGCATGGGCATTGTTTGAGAAGACAAGTGGGTTACTGATAGGGATGTACACAAGGGCATAAGAATGAGAGTTTGAAATAGAAATATTCACCTGAATATTAGGGTTCAGTTTAGTGTAGAATACAATTTATGTTGTTGTGTTAAACATTTATATGCTTAGGAATGTAAACTTATAGATTGTTAGAATATATTTAACAGGCGGCATGAAAGTGATGGTCTTGATTTAGATGAGTTAGCTTTTGTTAGCTTTTTAGTAGGTGGTATCTAGATAGTAGTTGTAGGCTGATATGTAGGATTATAGTAGTTGTTTCCAAGTACTGATTAATAGCAGGGAATGAGATTCTAGGAGTTACTTGATAGTTTATCATTGAGTAGGGTAGATTCTGTATCAGTTGTGATGAATAGTAGGCTGCTGTAATATTTAAGGAGGTGTAATGCGAGTAGCGATTGGATTCACTCTAGTAATAACTTTTAACATCTTGCGTATTATGATGTGTTTTGAGGTGATCTTGTTTGTGTAATAAGAGATATATGAGCTGTTGTAATTCTTTTCCTTAATAAACACAACTGTTAGATGATATTCTTTTATTCCATCGCTAGTTTATTAACTTAGTTATTGTTGTTGTGGTCTTCATACTACTTTATTATACTGTCATGACATAACACTCTTTTAAATCTCCAAAGACTATAGCCTGATCATTTAGTGTTGTGCTGAGTTAAGAGCTCAACTCAACTCAACCCCAGATGAACAGGCTATAGTCAGTGTATGGGGGTGTATACCTATTATTACACTCCCCACATAGGAGAACCCTTCATCTTCTCATTCATTCTTTAACTATTATTCTTCTTGTCCGTCTCTCTCTACTTTTATACCCCTTCTTCTCTTCCCCTTTAAATGTAAACCCCACCCCGTTTCATGTAGACTGAAAGAATACAGTTCTGTCGTTCAGTTACTAAGTTGAGTGCACTGTGTGACAATGTAATCTGGGAATCTAGAATGCTTTTCAACTGTATCCAATCAGGTTTGTGTTGTCAGCTGCAGATCCGGAAAATAGTGAGCGACCTGTTGCCAGAGAACTAGCAGTGCTTTGTGCAATAAGTTGTGTATGCAACTAATAATGGGTTGTAACTGCTGCTTCCATCAATGAGGAACTGCATTTCTAGTGGGACTGTCTGTGTAGGCACTTCTGAATGCTGCCTTATGCATTTTGATTTGCTGAGACTTCAGTCTGTGTCAGTTTTTTTCCATAAGGCACAGTGATGGATATCCTGTATGGTTTCTGTTGGCCCAGGAATAGAGCACCTATGGGGTGATCTAGTTTACTATGAAGTTCATTATTATATAGCAGGTTCTTTGCAGAACATCCCTCTCATCACGATCTGCATGAAAGAAACTCGTCTCTCATCAGCTCTCTCACCTTGTAACTTTTATATTCAAGGAATCACTTATATCCTGTGCCCATGTTCACGCTGGCCGGCCCCTGCCCCTCCTTCCTGGTACCATGCCCTCTGCTACTGTATTTTCCAATCCACCACGGCGCTTGAGTTGACAAAAATATTTTAGCTTTCATAATGAGTTATGAGGTTAGAAAAGCAATTACCTGATTATCAGGTTGAAAAATGAAGTCTTTGTTCCATGGTTAAGCCGATTGTTTCGTACTCTACATGTCAGAGGTTCACTTCACATGCTGCATTTGTTTAATTAACAAGTGCAACTGTTAGAGAGATTAATGAGAATCGCTGCTGGAATTTTGGAGTCTAGTGCATCTCAGCAGGCAGCTAGCTGTCATATGTGAAGTGAAAGAACACTAAATTTACATCTTAATGTCATCTTACTTGGCATGTGCCAGTAATGGGCCCACAATTTGGTAATATTGCCTCTTCATTGCTACAAGGGCTCCAATGTAAGCAGACAAGGCCAGAAGCTCAAAAATCATTCTGGGAAGTGAAAAGACAAAAAACTGAGCATCTCTGGTTACATGTTAAATAAACATGATGGCACTGAAGGTAAGTATAATCAAGTAAAGGACCTGTTTTATGCCAGCGGCCAATCTGACATATGATAATAGACTCAAATTTTTATAAACAAATCAGTACTCTGTAGGTGATAGGGTCACCTTTACTTCCCAAGATATTAACTGGTACCCATTTCAGGCCGGGTCAACCTGGGAGCCAGGGTCAACTGGAAAAAAACAAAACAAACCATAATGCAGATTTGAACGTAAGACCTTAGGGCCTGAGGCAAACATCTAGTCACTATGTTACTGCAGCTCCTGAAATGGTGGGTATTTAAGCATAAAGACTTGAGTTTCCAAACATTTAAACTAAAGACTGAGTATTTGAAACTGTTTTCTGTTCCAGATTAACTTCACATTGTATCAATAAACAGAAAGTGGAACTGGACAGTTCAATAATAAGAACATTATAACACATGATAGAATGGCTGTTGCAGCTAAAAAAGCATTTGTCAACATACATAAAAAAAGAAAAAAAAGAAAATGACACTGATACAACTGTTTTAAAACTAAAGAAACCCCAAAACAGTCACTGTGCAGTTAAAGCTTCTTCTTCTTCTTCGTGTTCACCTGCTGTAAACTCCTGCAGAAAGTTCTGGTTGCTCGTCCACTTTTTGACTCTAGTCCTGTTCCAGAAACTTGAGTTTTGCATGCACATTTGTTTCACAGGTCTAACTAATTTGTATGCAGACTGTTGGTTTCTTGCCTCTCAGGCAGATGCACTAGACTTCAAAGGAAGCTCCCAATTAGTTGACTCCTACGACATGCTTTTGGGCAGGCAGTGGGTCTATTCTTGTTCTCTCCACAATAGGGCCCTGGAATTCACACGGGGATCGTTAAAGCTTAAATCTGAGAGATGTTGAAATCTTGGAAAGGAAGGGAGGAGAGGTAGGTCCACTGCCCCCTGCAAGCATGTCATAAAAGGCAAGTAGAGTTTTGCTAAAATTTAATGTGTCAGGCTGAAAATGTCACAGCCTAGCTGCTAAATACCCTTTTGAGGACAAACACAGAAGAAACAGAAGAAGTAACAGATCAGTCCTTTCATAAGTGCAGGTGTTTGGAGATCCCTCAGGGTCATCACTGGAGCAACAGTCTGTGCTTTGTGTGACCCTCTTGGCAGTCAATCAACCACTGCAATTAGTGACTGAGTCATATGAGATCAAATCTGGGATAATGGAGTCCATACTTGTGTCTTTAACTCTGTAACCTAAACACAAAGCCAGGCTTCTGCAATTTCAATTTTTCGGATGTTTCTGAAGAGCTCCACAAGAGTAAAACAATTGATCATGCCCACTCTGAGTCTATTAATCAGACATTGTGTGCCCTTAACCGAAATTTCTTGCTGCTCCATGCTGCACTTCCATTTCCATCAGCCAGGTCATGATCTTCTTCACGATTTGCATCTGGCATGGCATTAATGACAACACTTCCATCCAGTGCCAAGTCAAGTCATAGAAACCACCTTGTCTGCTAGATAATCTGCAGGCTTCCTGCCTCACAAGGCCTGGGACAATGATAAAGGTTTGGTGAGCTTTTTGTAATGCATTTAATAAGAGAATCTATTCTTGTCTGATGAGGCTTGTCTAGTTGTTTTGGAGTACATTCATTGAGTCCCTCTGTATGCAAGCATGAGTGAATTCTTGAGTAGACAGCTGTGCCAGTGTCCTTCTTTTGCATGCACCCATTCCTCTCCGAAACTGTTCTTATACTTTTTACATCAGAAGAAGTGGATGATTTGATTGCAAACTGGAAACAACATACTCCGCAGCCATATTTACAGGAAGTTCAAGATTAGGATCTGTCCGTTGTAAAAAAACAGCACAAAATTCTGATCATATTAACTTGTGCTGTAGACATGCAGCAGAGAGATGCCTGGTCTGCCAGTTGGCATTGTGGTGGAAACCAAACTGTTTGGAGCATTAAAAAGCATGCATCACATCCAAATCTTCATAGCGGCTTGTGGCTCTCCTCTGAAAACCAATCGCACGGATAAAGAAAAGAATAAGAAGAAATAGGCTGAATAAGGCAATATGACTGTGTGATGAAAATAACTGACTGCCATAAACTCACGATGAGCACCTGGCATGCTGCAGTTTTTCCGTCTTGATACACCCGAGCAGTTGCAGCAAAGGAAACACATCATCTACGGACCAATCAGGAAGCTTCATTTTATCTGCCAGAAAGGAAGAATTGTAAAAATATAGAAGAAAAACCAAACCAGCTTGAGAATCTTCAACTTGTCTATACATTATGCAGTTGCAACCAGCATTAAAGCATAGCGATCACTACCTGAAGACAACATAGCAACCAAAGAACCTACAAGTGGCATTTAGGGGGCAAGAGAGCTGAGGAGACAATCAGTGAAGAAACAATAGTGCTGGCAAATATTCATGGAAATATGCAATCATTTCTCACATATCATATAAAGAATTACCTCTGATATGCTGCAATCCAATCTGTAAACCTTTTTCACAAGCCGGAGAAAGTAGATAAAACATGACACAGTTCACCACATCTGCAGGAGAGCTCTGAAGTGCTTTCCCCTTAGTTTCACACTCTTCCATAGAGGGCAGGCCAGCCTGGACAAAAGTAGTAGCAGTTGTCAAAATGGAGCAACAGTTTGATTAAACAGATGGCACAATTTAGAGTGTGTATTTTCTCCTGAACAAATTTTCTTTATCTATAATGAATATTTCTGGAATGTGGTTGGTGGTCATAATATAAATATTATACAGCTGATGACACTGTCTTGGTGGCATGGAATTCCGGTAAAATGTGACTAACAAGCTTAACGAAACGGGGAAGCAGATAAATGTGCAAAAAACAACACAAAACAATGTTTTAGCCGGTGGCCGAAAACACATTGTTTTGTGCATGTTCTTCTGCTTCCCCGTTTTATTAGGCTTTTTAGTCACATTACACTGGAATTCTTTAGTATTAGCTTGACTACAGTCACCCCCATATTGTCTTGGTGGCAACAAGTCAGGAAAAACTACAGGAAATGACAGATGATCTAGTGGTAGAAAGTGAGAGTATGGACTTAGAATCCTAGGAACACAAAAATGGTAATATCAAAGAAAATAATTGTGTCTAAATGAATAATAAAGTCAATGGTGTTATTTTGGAAAAAAAAAAAAAAAAAAAAAAAACCACACACACACACACACATAGATGGAAGATGCATCACACAGATTAGGAACAGAAAAGAACAGAAACAAATCTGCATTCTATAAAATGAGGAACATCTTATGCAATTATTCCCTATCATGTGATGTTTTAAGGCTGTCTAGAGCCAGTTTTAATAAATGGCTGGAATTCTGGACAATACGTTTTTAAAAAAGCCAAACAATTTCTTGGGGCCTCAGGGATGTTGATTTATAGAATACCTAAAACTCCCTGAACAGCCAAAACTGAGTTAACCTAGATGTTTTGAAATGGTCATGGACCTAGGACAACATATCACAAACATCAGAAGGAGACAGTCATAATGTTTTGGGTCAAATTATGAGAACAGAGAAACTGGATCTTGTTGGAAAGATTTATAGAAACAGAAATAGAGGAAAAGAAAGTGAGAAGATTCTTAACAAATTTTTGTCATCGTAAGAAGAGGTGTCAGCACATGAACTGGTATATGCTGTTGGAGATCTTAACTCTTTGAGTCCCAGGTGGTTTAGCATCACAGGCCCAGGGAGTAGTAAAAAGAGTCATAAAATCGGCGCATCATGCGTTCATTGGGCTTCCAGGTAGGAACCTATAAATGTATGATGCGTTCCTTGGGACTCACAGAGTTAAGCTGCTGAGAGGCATAATGACCCAAGCCAGTCGGCAAAGCACTTGATAATGATGATATCTTTTTCATGGCTTTTTGTGGTTTTAAAAAATTTCCCAGAAAACAGTGGAGAAAACATGACCAATCTAGCGTTAATCTCAGCCACTTGACAAGAGCAGCTCACAAAGCACAAACTCCATAGCTCCAGCAATGATATTCAGGAATCTATGAAAATATTGTACTTATGAACTGAATGTCTTCTTCTGCTATTTATTCCCCAATGGAGCACAGGTCCACAACCAATTCATGCCATGTCACCTTATCCTCTGTTATTGCATGTCACCCCATGTCTGCTATATTTTTAACTTCCCTCTCTAGTTTCCTTCTCCATGTGCTTTTTTTTTTTATAGGTAGGGGAGGGGGGTCCCAGTGTTCAGTCATTCTAATTATACTGTTTTTAGATTTTCCCAGTTTGTGTCCTGTGTGAACTGAATGACACACTCCAAAAATATACATATGACCTTCAGAGCCTAAAGAAATATTAACTGATGATTTTGTCATGGAGGCTCAAAGAAAAGATGTTCCAATCTTGTAAAGATAAATGAAAAGAAGAAAACCTGCAGTAAAGCAAACCAAGCATAGGGACTGGTAGCTCCCCCCCCCCCCTTCCACCCACCATTTTTCCCTTAGAGAGTAAGGCAATCCCAGTCAGCACAAAGGAACTTCCCATACAAAGCCTATTTATTCCCACTCTATACTACCAGTGTCAGACGTGGTCACTAACAACAAATCAGAAAAGAGAATTAGTAAGTATGGAAATGAGATGTCTGAAAAGGGCCGCAGGAAGACATAAAATCAGGAATGAAGTCATTAAAAAAAAAGTCGGCACAGAACCAATTCTAAATACAAAGACAGCAAATCAAATGGCTTCCCCCCCGAAGACAGAAAGCCTTGAGCTGCCATACCATACAAGCTAGTTTGTTAGTTGCATGTTCTTTACAGGTCGATGCAGAACCAACCACATAATTTTTTGGCTGTTGCAGTTTTCTAGGCATATTAACATTCAGTAGTTTGCCATTGCATTCTACAGTCGGCTCTCAATACTGTCAAAACCAATGCAAGGTGGTCTGCTGCCAAATTTCATGCAGATCTTGAAACCATTAACCTAACAATATGAGGTGTATTTGCCTAAGCCACAGATGCCATACAAACATACACCAAAAGAGCAGAAGGAGGCAGAGCACAAGGTAGACCAAGAACAAGATAAAAGATATCGTCAGAGAAACTCTACAACAGCTGACATGTTTGTGGTCACGGTGGCCAGGACAGCAAGAAGCAGAACCTTCTATCTCTCTCCACACCCAAAGTGGTAAAAGAGAAAGTTAAAGTCGGGAGGATCAAAATCATTGCACTGGATTTTATCCCACATAGCTCAGTCTCTCTCCACAGAACGGCTAGCATCTAGCATCAGAACCACATATGGCATCTGTGGTCAAGCCATTTGTTCACGCATTCTGAAGGTCGTGGGTTCATTCCATGACTGTGCCCTTCAGTTCATGAGTGCAATTTTTACAGAGATCCCTGAGGATACTCCCAGAGCTATGGAGTTCGTGCTCTGCCCGGCGCTCTCGGCAGGCAAGTAGCCATTCTGAGGAGAGAGACCGAGCCATATGGGATAAAACCCGGTGCAATTAAGTCTATCCTCTCGACTTTAACCTTTAACCTTCTATATTTGCATTAAGAAGACACACACAAAAGAACAGCACAATTTATTGTACCTTGTAGTGTAAGGCATTAATTTCCGCCATGCTAGATGAACACCTGGCACATAACTTGGCCTGTTGTAGAGAAGACCTTGTTTGCAACTGTAGGAGATCAAGGCCCAGTTCCCTGCCAACCATAAAGAAAACATACCCCCATGAAGATTTAATCTTTTTGCCTCAGAAACCCAGGAAAAAAGATATGTTTAAAAAAAAAAAAAATTACCATTTAGCAAAAAAACAACAACACATTATAACTCTCTCCACTGTAGCCAAAAAAAAGAAGGGGAAGAAGAACTTTGAAGCCATCATTACTAATTTTTAACTACCCTCGTGCGGGGTCCATGACTCCATTGTGGAGGGGAGGGGGGGGGGGGGGGAACAAACCCACCGCTCCCTAACAAGCAGATCGTAAGAGTCTACTAATTAGGAATGTTTCCTTTGAAGTCGGAGTGCATCTGCCTGAGAGGCAAGGAACTAACAGTACCAACAACAACAAAATAAAAAAAATGAGCCAGATCTGTCAAGTGGATGTGCATGCAAAACTCAGATTCTGGAACAAGACCAAAGTCCAAAAGTGGATGAACCACCAGAACTTTCTGCCACAGTTTACAGTAGGTGAATGCAAAAAAAAAAAAAAAAAAAAAAAAAAGAATTTTGCAACTAAAAAAAAAAATTCACTTTTAATTAATTTGAAACAGTAGAAAAATAGAACTATACGATCATTCTTTAATAAAGAAAAATTATATAAATTCTGTCTCCAGTTACAGAAATAAAAGGTGCCATCTTCACAGTGGAGAGTGACTGCAATGTCGCCACTGTTAATTATGGGAATATTGCGTGGTGAGGTCCCAATCTCTTCCACAGTGCAACTCTTGTACCACTGTGTGAAAGCTGCAGGAACTGAACAGTGGTAAACTTTGAGGATTGTATTGTGGAATCATTTTACTAACCTCAAAGCTAGAGAACAACACAGAAATAACAGAGATAAAAATGAGGAAAAAAATGTAAAAATGGAATAGTCTCCTCCATATACACCTTATCTACAGTAACATAAACAGTTTAATGTATATTTTCCCCCAATACAGCAATAAAAGTGAAACTCTATCGTCTTCAAAAACATAAACCCTAAAAACATTTTTTAAACTTGGTACTCTTTTATATTACAGTTTTTTGTGGACCTCATATGATAGAATGTTTTTGCAGCCCAGACAGTCCTTGGCCAAATACTGGCCATTTCTAATAAGATATTCTAACAGCAGATTTCTCACAGACTCAACCTCTTCCACTGTCCTATCTATTACTTGCTTTTGGTCAGTTGTGTTTTTTCTCTATGTGTTCGCCTGGCTCCACAAGCCGAGGTAGAGGAAACACCTGTAACTTGGTTTGGGCTCCTTTGAGATGCATGTACGGCATCTGCCTGGCACAGTTCAACAGACTCAAATCAAATCCTTCATTCTCATTTACAGACACTGGCATTACAGATATTCTAACAGTATAGAAAGACTTACAGACTTAACCATTTCCTCTAAGAAACTCTAACACAACAAACTCACTGACTCATAATTTCTCCTAAGATATTCTAAAGCAGCAGACAGACTCACCATTTTCCTAAAGCTTCACATCGCCTGGACAGAAGCTCTAGAGCAATATCAGTTTCTTGAGGAGCTCCACCCAACACACGACCTATATAGACTGCTAGTTCCAGTTCATGTCCCCTGATTAACTTGGACATTGCTCTCTGGAAATAAAATAAAACCTGGAAGTAGCCTTTTTCTTCCATTTCATCTTTTCGTTTACAATAAAATAATTTTCTGACCAGACAGGTGTCAAACTTAAACATAAACCATCTTCTTGAAAACATAACTAATGACCCAGCTGGAGGGAAGAAATCAAGAACAAAGCAGTCAATGTCAGAAAAACAAAATATGGAGAAGATTAAGGTTTATTCTCTCCAAGTTTAGAAATACCACTGTGTATGTGGCATGTTTCAGAAATACCACTGTGTATATGGCATGTTTCAGAAATACCACTGTGTATATGGTGCATTTCAAAAATACCACTATATATGTATGTGGCATGTTTCAGAAACACCACTGTGTATGTGGTACATTTAGAAATACCACTGTGTATGTGGCATGTTTCAGAAACACCACTGTGTATGTGGTGCATTTTAGAAACACCACTGTGTATGTGGCATGTTTCAGAAACACCAATGTGTATGTGGCATGTTTCAGAAACAACAGTGTAAATGTGGCACATAAGAAAAATACCATCGTGAATAAAGCTGGATACTGCTGCAGAATTTGACCGTCGCAACGCTGATTAAACCACAGAAGAAGACAAGAAATACTGTAGAATAATAATAGTGATAATAATATGACAAATTATAATATCATGATGAAGAAAAAGCAGGATAAACAGAAAAAGAAGACATGTTTGATATGTAAAGAAAAATAAGTAAAGGTCCCTTTTCCACGCTTTTAGGCGCATAGGGCATATAGGGCTAGACCTATATTTTTACAGACCAATCGGCACAAGATGGGTGATGTGGTCAGCATCACGCTGGCCACCGTTACTTCCTGGGACTGAATCCGGTACCCACTCAAGACTGGATGGACCTGGGAGTCAAGGTCATTTTTGAAAAAAAAAGTCAGGCTCCGCCAGGGAGCGAAATATGATACGTATCGGTAGGAAATCAAGAAAATATTACTTTCTGCTCATCAGATGCAAGATGACAGCAAGCAGCCAGTGTAGGAGATCCATTTGCAAAGTAGAAATCTGACAGCTTTTCTAAAACTTCTACTGTTAGTCTGAAACAACAGAACAATTATTACAATACTTAAAAATACTGAATGTTACAGGACTTTATTATCATCATCAACTTCCAATATTATTACTGTTGTTAAAAACAATATATCAATCAATCAAATCCTGAGAACATCTTTCCACTTATATAGCTGTCTGCTATTTTCTCGCTTCCCTTAACTCTTTCCTCAAGTATGGTTTTTATAAGAGTGTTATAACCTTTAACATGTCTATTTTTTAAATTTCCATCAGCAACTCTCTCTTCATTCTTAGTCTTCTCAGAACCTATGTATTTAATTGTTTTTTTCCCCATGGAAAATGACCTATTCTTCTGTATAAATACATCTCTAGAGATTCAATTTGGTTTTCTAATGATTTATTCACTGACCAGGTCACTTTAACCCACTGACTATCTTGATTGCATGTTATGTGATCGGCTGACACTTATGCCTGGCTACTTAGATCGCACCCCCCTAGGAATCATAACTGTGTACGTTTACCGCTATGTTATAATCGCAACTTTTGTGATAAATAGAGCTGAAGCCATAAGTCCATTCATTTCTCTTTGTTTGTTTAAGGGAAACAATTCTGCAGTGCTTAAAGTAAACTTGTCACAAATGTTTTTGGCGAGCTCCCACGCCAATGAGGCATAAGGCCGATGTTTTAGATAATGCAGCTGATCATCAGAGTTGGCAGGGTGGCACATTTTGGGGAAAATTTCTGATATTTTTAAATTAGAAAGAGAAGGTGAAGATATTTCTGAAAAGTTTGATGCCTGTAACTTTGATAATTCTCATAAACTGCCATCAAGAACATTATTAAAATTGAAATGTTAATCTTTCTCCAGCTGTTGCAGTCGGAGGTAAGTACATTATTTTGTGTAGACTGTCTAATGTCTGTGCTTCAGGTATGTATTGTTAGATGTGTCTGTTAGTGTAGATTGTGTCCATTACGGCTTGGCGGCTTAGAGTTTAGTGAAAATCATTTCACAATGCAACCTCAATGTTTACCGAGGTGTGATTCCTGTGACAGCCAGTTTCCCTGGTTTGGGAAAAATTTGTTTTTGTGACATTTTAGTTAGACAATTCAGCCATGCTGCATTGAAAATTCTTGGTGTTAAATGACAAACAGCGATTGAATTTGCAGAAGTTTATTTCACAGCTCAGCAGAGCTCTCATTTAGGATTATTTCTAAAACAAAATAATTATACTGGTTCCAGAGAGATAATTTTTGGTTGCCTTTTTTTTTTGCACCAATCTACAGCCATAAAATGATGGTGTACAACAAGATTACACAATTTTTTTATTCTTGACATTTGCTGGTGCAGAAAAGCAAAATATTATGAGTTTAAGTTTAACAGCTGTAAAGCTATCGTTAGTCTATACTGCTGTAAGAAAAAAAAAAAATTTCTGGTTGCTTTTTGTGCACCAATCTACAGCCACATGATGATGATGATAAACAACAAGATTACTCAATTCTTGTTCTTAAAATTTGTTCTCAGTTTAGTCTGGTGCAAAAATAAAAATTACTATGAGTTAAGTTATACTGTTGTGGAGCTATGGCATTTTTAGTCAACACTTAAAATATGTAGTTTGTTGCACAGTGCAAGAGTTAATGGGCTTGGTAGTCAGTTTGTTAACATTACAGCAGGGTAGAGTATGCATAACATATAACAGTTCCCAATTTTAATGTGTTGTTTAGAACTTTTATCTTGTGTGTGTGTGTGTGTGTGTGTGTGCATGTGTTAGTGTGTCTCTCTCTCTCTCTCTTTCTCTGACATTTTTCTCATTTATAATGTTGTAAAGCAGCGGTTCTCAACCTGCGGGTCGCAAACCTTTTTTGGGTCGAATGACCCTTTCATAGGAGTTACCTTAAACCATTGGAAAACGCATATTCATTGAAGTTTCAGTAACGAAAATAATTGTATGTCTGTGGGTCGCCAAAACATAAGGAACTGTATTAAAGGGTCGCAGCATTAGAAAGGTTGAGAGCCACTGTTGTAGAGTGATATTTCCTTCTTCTACTAGAAAAAGCAAAAAAAGTGACAATGACTAGTCTGCAACCTTGACCAGACTGCGCTACCAGAAAGCCAAAAGGGAATGGCCAGAAAGCAAAAAGGGAATGGCAAACCAACATAGAGTTGATGTCACTGATTTTGACACCTTGGATAGAGATACTGAGAACATATAAGTCTCTCTGGGCGGAATGGTTCAATGGGCAGTGAAGACAATTTGTCATTTAACTCTTTCAGTTATTGTAACCTTTCTGTGAGATTCCCAAGATTGGGGGAAAAACTAAGCTCTCTAGGTGTATGGTTCAATAGGCAGTGAGGACAATCTGTCATTTAACTCTTTCAGTTATTGTAACCTTTCTGTAAGATTCCCAAGATGGGGAAAATAACTAATGGGCAGTGAGGACAATCTGTCATTTAACTCTTTCAGTTCCAGTAATTTTTCTTTAAGATTCCCAAGATGGGGGGAAAACTGCCAAATACTGCCTTTGTGATACCACTTTTGTGGTGTAGGCAGGGTGGAGGGGTCTCTGAGCCTGAGGATTTATGGCCGCATGGCTAGTGCTGTCGCCACAATAGTGCAGGTGAGGATTTTATTTTGCCCCAGACAGAACAAAATCCCCAGCCTTACCTTACAAAGGATTCAAATCCGGGTCTCCTGCTTGAGAGCCCAGCATTCTAACCATTTGGCCAGTCGCTCCTTAGATGGGGGAAAAAACTAAGATAAATCATAAGGTCATTAATGTTAAAGAAGCTAATTTATAGTGGAAATGGCCACTGAAGAAAACAAGACTTTTATAGTTGATTTCTACCCAACATAGAAACACAATTACAGAACACAAGGGCTGGTTGTTTTTTTCCCTTGCAGGAATGATAAATTACATACCACACATCACGTGAGCCCCGAAAGAGTTTAAAAAACACTGTTCTTTATATATTTCTCCTCTTCTGTTTCTCATTTTTTTTTCCTTTGCCTAATTCCAACATATTGTTGTTACCTTTCCTTTGAAGTTAACAAAGCAGAGATGTCATGCTTCATGGGTAACACATGGTCTCAAAAGTACTGCCTCGGCTTTGTGCTACAGTCAATGGCCATCATGCTATTTTTTGAAAATTCTTCTCAGTATGACTTAGCCTTTTCAGTGTGACTTAGCCTTGTCAGTGTGACTTAGCCTTGTCAGTGTGACTTAGCCTTGTCAGTGTGACTTAGCCTTGTCAGTGTGACTTAGCCTTATCAGTGTGACTTAGCCTTGTCAGTGTGACTTAGCCTTGTCAGTGTGACTTAGCCTTGTCAGTGTGACTTAGCCTTGTCAGTGTGACCTAGCCTTGTCAGTGTGACTTAGCCTTGTCAGTGTGACTTAGCCTTGTCAGTGTGACTTAGCCTTGTCAGTGTGACTTAGCCTTGTCAGTGTGACTTAGCCTTGTCAGTGTGACTTAGCCTTGTCAGTGTGACTTAGCCTTGTCAGTGTGACTTAGCCTTGTCAGTGTGACTTAGCCTTGTCAGTGTGACTTAGCCTTGTCAGGGTGACTTAGCCTTGTCAGTGTGACTTAGCCTTCTCAGTGTGACTTAGCCTTGTCAGTCACACTTGTCATCTCTACGGTATAATGGAGTCATCTGCTGGAAAGATTAAACATTTTTCCTTATTTAATATTAAAAACAAAAACAAAACAACAACTTTTCCTTGCAGTATGTGAGCTAAGACGTTAAAAAGAAAAATATGTCAACCAATAAAATACTTTATAAACTTGTCCTAAACAATCTAACTACTAAACATTCAAGAGCTTTCACCTGTTGAAATGTTCTTTATCGTCACCCTGACCCCTAGAAGTGCTTGTCTGTTGGTCTTCAAAGTCAGTATGGGGAATGGATCCTTCAAAAGCACTTTGAGCAACTAGCATGGCGTCAGCCAGCTGGCCTCTGGAGGTGAAGAATGACACAAGACGATCGACATCACCACCGGCGATGCATGCAGGCACCAGCATGTCATTGTCCTCAGCTGATAATGCGGCACAATACCTGAATAGTACATGCAGTAATGTAAGACAGCCATGATAAAACTGGATAAGGTAAAAATAGTGAGTAAATGATAAAACAATGACTGAGAAGACGGTACATGACATAACAAGACTAAATAAGGCGATATAAAAAAACAAGATTGGATCAGACAATGTTAAATATTGAATTAAGAATCAACTGCAAAGCACTCGGGACACTCCCATAAGCATTCCATATCGTTCCCAATCTTCAGCAGCAAGCAGAGAGTTCCAATTCTGATGATACCAGTAACTGTCTGATTGTATATCCATCTCGCCTTTGCCTTGAGTGTTGAGTCTCGGCCAGATCCCATGGTAACTCCTTGCAACAGCATTCTTGTCAGACCATAATGATCTGTCTGTGCCACCACATCGTTCACTCGCTCCCAAAGGGCTCATACAACATCTAGCTTGTCATATATCAATTCAGCACCAAGTGGTGCAGAACAATATAGATTATATGGATCAGACAATACAGAACAAAACAAGAGTGGATAAGACAATATCTGACTGGATGGTCTATTGGACAGGAAAACTTATCTATGGACACAGAACAAAACATAACAAACTCAAAAGCCAGATGTACACAGAACAAAAGGTTATCTAGCAAAGTATAGATATGGTCATACAGCTGCAGAACATAACACTATACTAAATACATCCCAGAAAGTTCTATTCTTTGACCAGATGAAATAAACCTAGATGTTAGGCT
Organism: Candidula unifasciata; assembly: GCA_905116865.2. Lineage (NCBI taxonomy): Eukaryota > Metazoa > Mollusca > Gastropoda > Stylommatophora > Geomitridae > Candidula > Candidula unifasciata. The sequence continues at coordinate 64,284 of CAJHNH020006235.1, read as the reverse complement.
CTACAGCAGCTTGCAAGAATTACAGAAGACAATGAAGTTTTGGCTTCCAGGTCGACCTAGCCTTAAATGGGTGCCAGGTAATGTTTGGGAAGTAAAGGCGGGTGCAGTGATGTTGACCACATCACCTACCGAGTGCCAACTGGTATATAAAATATAGGTTTAGCCTTATATGCTCAATATGATTGAAGGTGTGGAAAAGGGTCCTTTTTTAAGAAGTTTCTGCAAAAAAGCAAAACTGCAAGTATAAGTTCCTTTCAAGTGAACAGAGAAGCAAATAGTTAAGAACACTGGGCCTCCATGCAAGAGATCCAGGTTCAGATTCTCAGTAAGGTTATAGATTTTTTCCTGTCTCGTAACACAATAAAGTCCTAACTGGCATAGACCGTGGCAAAAGCACTAGCCATGCAGGAACTATATCCTTAGGCTCAAGATCCTCTGCCTACACTGCATAAGTGGTATTTACAGGCAGAAACTGGAAGAATAAAGATGGCAATTTTCTTCTTCTTCTTTGTGTTCATCAGCCATAAACTTAGGCAGAAAGATTACAAAAATAAAGTCCCAATGGGCATAGACTGTGGGGAAAGCACTAGCCATGCGGGAACTAAATCCTTAGGCTCAAGCTCTCTGCCTACACTGCAAAAGTGGTAATTACAGGCAGAAACTGGCAGAATAAAGATGGCAATTTCCTTCCTCTTCTTTGTTTTCAACAGCTGTAAAACTCCAGCACAACCTTCTGGTTTTGCGTCCACTTTTGGACTTTGGTCTTGTTCCAGAATTTGAGCTTTGCATGCAAATCTATTTTACAGGTCTGGCTTAACTGTCTGCAGGGCTTTTGGTTCCTTGCCTCTCAGGCACTCTGATTTAGAAGGAAGCCCCCCTAATTAGTCAACATTTATGACACTCTTGTTAGGGGGGGGGGGCAACTCTTGTTTGGGGGGGGGGGGGGTGGGTCTTTTCTTTTTCTCCCAGAAATGGGGTCCTAGAACCCACATGAGGAAAGACAGCAATGAATAACATGATTGTCACACTCTTCTGTCTTTGTTTACCTCTGATTCAGCTGCTGCCAATATTTCAAAGACACTGAGGGCGCCAGTGCAAGTGCTCTCTCCCACTGCAACAAAATGCAAACATCAATAGCTATTATTTCACTAATACATGCCAGAATTAAGGCAGAATAGGTCAGGATAAATTAAAATGAAATTAGTTTAGAATGACTTCTGTAAAAAAACAAAAAAATTATTTTGCTTCATGTTTTCAGAAAGTTGATGATTTAACTCTTAAGAAAATTGTTGTTTTAACTAATTAGGAAATTGATGTCTTAGCTCTTAAGGAAGTTATCTTTGAACACTTATGGAAGCTGATGTTTTAACTAAGAAAAAAAAAAAACATGTTTAAATTCTCAAAGAAAGTAAAAAAAAGCAGATACTTGAAAGTTTAAAAAAAAAAAAAAACTTCAACTTCGGCAAGTTGATATGTTTAAATTAGCAGTCTCAGAAGATTTCACAGCATTCACATCAAAAACAACAGCAGCAGATGACAGTGAAACATTAGATAATGTACTAATAAAATACAATACCATCTCAAGAAACATCAGATGATGTACAAAAAAAAAAAATACAACATACCTCAAGACATCTCACACAATCACCAGAACAACAGATCAGGCCAGTGTTGTTTGTCCCATCCCATTTCCCATGCCAATCAGGTCCAGGTATTTAACTCTTTGCCCTCCCTCACTTTGTTCTATTTCCATCAACCCTGCCAGGTGTTACTAAGTTCTTGAGTCCAATCTTCTCATATGTCCAAAAAACACTGACTGTCCATGTCTAATTTCTCTAACCAGTTGATGGGATCACATGACTTCATGAGGACTGGCTTGTGTTGTTTTTCTATCGTTCCATGATATTCTCTGCATTCTACTCAACAACAAAAAACAAAACAAAAAAAAACACGTCTCAGCTGAAGTTAAATATATGTAGAAATAAAACTATGAGACCTCACGTTTAACCTTAACATTCCCAATGTAGGTTCGTGTGTCAAATTTTTTGGGGAAAAGAAAACAAAAACGAATAGACCCACTGCCACCCAAACAAGCATCTCATAAAAGTTGACTAATTTGGGCTGTTTCTGTTGAAGTTGGAGTGCACCTGCCTGGGAGATGAGAAACCAATAGTCTGCATACAAAGAAGCCAGACTTGTAAAATGGAAGTGCATGCACAATTCACATTCTGGGACAACCAGAAGTTTTTGTCAGAGTTTACAGCAGATGAACATAAAGAAGAAGCATCCTAAACATGGCAAGTTGGCGATCCTTTCACAGACTGAGTTTTTAATAGACTTAGAAGTAATACAATGAGACTCTAATTTACAATTAAACATGCCAGGTTGGTTAATCTTTTTGAAGACAAATTTTAACTCTGAAATTAGATGAAATGCTTTTTTTTTTTTAAATCCTGAAAAGAGTTTACCTCTCTCAGAGTGAGCAAACAAACAAATAACCTCTGGGAGCTGAAGGCTTTTCAGTGTCAAAACAGACTCCAACCTAATGCCTGCAAGAAGGACATGTTTATAAACAAGTTGAACAGGGAAAAAGTAGGTTAAACAGGTTAATATACAGGTTAAACAGGTAAATAAAAAGACTAATAAGGTTAATAAGGTAAATAATACAGGTTAATAAATAGGTTAATAAAGGTGGAAATCTGAACCTAACATCTAAAAGAAAAGTGCATATTTTTCAGAATTATACATTTTCCAGAATTATTTGAATGAACTAAAAGATTTAGAGAGAACTAAATACCTGACCTTCCCTAATTCAACCATGAGTTCACAATAACGCTGGACATTGCCCAATTTGATGTGTATGTTTGCTGCTTCGGTGAGGCGATCTTCTCGGCTCGGCGCTCCAACTCCAGCACCAAACTTGGACATTTTGATCATCTCCAGCTGCTGTGCTTCAGACTGATAGAGAGAGAGAAAAATGTGCATAAACAGAGAAGTAAATTCTGACTGAAACCAGTCATACAATTAAGTAAAGAGCAACAGATAGACTGTTTGGTGAAATACCTTGGTATCAACTACATCAGACAGCAAGCTGAAGAAATACAAGAAACACAGGGCAAGGGAAAGACCACATACAGATTGAAAAGACCAGCACCATAATGAGCTCCTAGAGGAATTTCCAACACTTGACCTTACTAACTTAATTCCTGGCCTCAATACAGCCAACACCACCTTTGGCTCTTTCCATCATAGGGTCATAGGGACATCACTGTAGAGCAGCATACTTCAATCGTGATCTGTGATTACCATGCCTCTTTTTCTTGGTTTCAGTCAGAGCCAAGATTCCTAATTTTGCTTTTCTCAACTCCCCTATTGTCTTGTTCTCCTTCTCGTTCATGCCTTATATGTTCCATGTTCTGTAAATCGCAGTCCATAAGCCATTCCAGTTTGTCGCCATTGAGATCCGTCCGGTTTTCTCTAGGTTGTAACTTGCAATTGTTCAACCCTCTCGCTACAATGGAAATATATATACGTCTGCCCCATAGACTGCTAAAGACAGATTAATAGGTCTTCAGTTTTCTGTGCCCTCACTGCTAAGGACGTATTAATACGTCTTTGACTTTTCTAACAGATAGCTAAGAACCGTAATTCTCGGGGCTTAAAAGGCAATACACATTACCTAAATCTGACCAAACTGAGCCATTTACATACAATTAAAACCCTTATCACATGCGTTTCGGTGTATTTAGATGCGTTCCACGTTATACTGTTGCTTTGTTACCACAGAAGCGTGTTCGGTGAATGATGTATTTTTTTCCCTAAAATATATTTATGGTTTTGCGTTTGTCTATTTAAAAAAAAAAATACAAAATAGCAAGAAAATTTGTAAAGTTAATTAACAGGTAATGGAGTTTCTTTCAAGGAGTAATAGTAAGGATCGTTTTGAAATATGTGAGTTACGAGTTAGGTTATCTTCATGCCACGCCGGCAGACTTGTGTACTTCTGGTTGTGAGCAAGACTGATCATCTGACCCAGCCATCTACATCAACTGGATTAAAATGGACCCCCAATGATCAAGAAGAAGATATGGTCACGTATTGACATGATGATTAAAAATAATGTTTCTTGTATACTATACAACATAAATTTTTCTGTTCTTATTTTCATATGAATTTCTAGTGGTCTAGTTAGTATCACGTCTGCCTCACAATTGAAAGGTCCTGCGTTCAACCTTACATGACTTTTTGGTTCTCAAATCTAAATTTTAAATTTAAGCAATTTCGGCAAACACATCACCAATGTATAAATTATTTACTTAAAAAAAAAAAAAGGAATAGCATGGAGAATACAATTAATTATGACTAAAGAAATACATTTATCAATAAGATTGGGGAAAAGGGGGTGGAGAATTGTAATCAGTGCGAATTGTCATTCACGAGTCATGGCTTGGGGTGAAATGCTAGGATTCTCCTAGACCAGATCTTCCAAAACACTCCCCTTCCGTAGGTTTGTCGGTCAAGTTTGTAGGCCAGTGGAATGGGCCAGAGGACAGTAAGAGCCTCAGATGCACTCGCGACAATGACTAAACATATGGCAACGGTTGAGACGACTATGAAATAGAAGTTGGAAGAATAAAAACTGTCCTGCAATATCCACCTGCAAGGAATGTGAAGCGGTTGAAACATTCAAAGAATGTTCCTGCTGATGATTGGAAGGCTTCTATTGTGTTCCCTGTGTTTCTCGAGTGAAGCCAGGCAAATAAGTCTAGTTTTTAGTGTTTCCTTTCTGTAAATGTGTTTCTTGGTGTCACCATAGTCCGTCTGATTTGTCAGTACTCGGGCCATCACCCACTTACCCGGGGTAAATATGTTCGGATGTACAAAACAGAGCCCTCACAGCTGACCTATCTTTTGCATTTGGAGGATAGAAAAGTGTTCAGCACAGGGGGAAAGTTCAGTTGGGAACTTGCTTAGCACAGTGGTAACGTTCACTGGCGGAGTAAGTAGCAGAGAAGGGGTTAAGGCAAACAGGTGGTTGGCCTTTTGTGCTTTTGCATGGTGGAGAGGCTGCATCCATGCAGGCCATCTGGCTGATTCACAGTAACCCACTTATTTCATTAGATAAGAAAAAAAGTTATGGTAGTATGTCTACATCCAGACTTTGGTCTTGTTACAGAACTTAAGTTTTGTGTCCGCTTACAGATCTGTCTTATTTGTATGCAGACTGTTGGTTCTTTACCTCTCAGACAGAAGCATTCTGCCCTCTAAGGAAAGACAAAAATGATACCCAGACCTGATTGGTGATTCTCAGTATCATGTGGGATGGCGAACCCAAACCACCTCCGCTTATGGGCATGGCACATGATAATGATGATAATTACCCCTTTAAATATGGTGATATGCTCTCTGTGCACTATGCCCATGGCACATGACAATGATGACACTTACCCCTTTAAACATGGTGACATGTTTTCTGTGCACTATGCCCTTGGCACATGATAATCATGATACTTACCCCTTCAAATATGGTGAATTGCTTTCTGTGCACTATGCCCTTGGCATATGATAATGTTGATACTTACCCCTTTAAATATGGTGACATACTTTCTGGGCACTATGCCCTTGGCACATGATAATGATGATACTTACCCCTTCAAATATGGTGAATTGCTTTCTGTGCACTATGGCCTTGGCACATGATAATGATGATACTTATCCCTTTAACTCTTTGAGTCCCAGGGAGTTTAGCATCACAGGCCCAGGGAGTAGTAAAGAGAGTCATAAAATCGGCGCATCATGCGTTCATTGGGCTTCTAAGTAGAAACCTATGAATGTATGATGCGTTCCTCGGGACTCAAAAAGTTAAATATGGTGACATGCTTTCTGTGCACTATGCCATTGGCACATGATAATGATGATATTTACCCTTTAAACATGGTAACATGCTTTCTGTGCACTATGCCCTTGGCATATGATAACCATAATACTTACCCCTTAAAATATGGTGATATGCTTTCTGTGCACTATGCCCTTGGCACATGATAATGAAGATACTTACCCCTTTAAATATGGTGATATGCTTTCTGTGCACTATGCCCTTGGCACATGATAATGATGATACTTTCCCCTTTAAATATGGTGACATGTTTTCTGTGCTCTATGTCCTTGGCATATGATAATGATGATACTTACCCCTTTAAATATGGTGACATGCTTTCTGTGCACTATGCCCTTGGCACATGATAATGATGATACTTACCCCTTTAAATATGGTGACATGTTTTCTGTGCACTATGCCCTTGGCACATGATAATCATGATACTTACCCCTTTAAATATGGTGATATGCTTTCTGTGCACTATGCCCATGGCACACGATAATGATGATACTTACCCCTTTAAATATGGTGAGATGCTTTCTGTGCACTATGCCCTTGGCATATGATAATACTTACCCCTTTAAATATGGTGATATGTTTTCTGGGCACTATGCCCTTGGCACATGATAATCATGATACTTACCCCTTTAAATATGGTGACATGCTTTCTGTGCACTATGCCCTTGGCATATGATGTGGACAGCAGGGTGTCCTTTCCCTGAATGATGTAGACAAGATCCCATAGGTTGGTGACTCCACTGGCATGCTAAGACGAAGAGTAAAGTACATTTTGGATGCTAGGTGGAAGAGTACATTATAGATGGTTGGTGAAAGAATACAGTATAGATGCCAGGTGGAAGAGTACATTATGTGTGCTAGGTGGAAGAGTACATTATGTGTGCTAGGTGGAAGAGTAAATTGTGTGTGCTAGGTGGAAGAGTACATTATGTGTGCTAGGTGGAAGAGTAAATTATGTGTGCTAGGTGGAAGAGTACATTATGTGTGCTAGGTGGAAGAGTACATTATGTGTCCTAGGTGGAAGAGTACATTATGTGTGCTAGGTGGAAGAGTACATTATGTTTGCTAGGTGAAAGAGTACATTATGGATGCTAGTTGGAATAGTACATTATGGATGCTAGGTGGAAGAGTACATTATGGATGCTAGGTGGAAGAGTATATTATGTGTGCTAGGTGGAAGAGTACATTATGGATGCTAGGTGGAAGAGTACATTATGGGTGCTAGGTGGAAGAGTATATTATGTGTGCTAGGTGGAAGAGTACATTATGGGTGCTAGGTGGAAGAGTACATTATGTTTGCTAGGTGGAAGAGTACATTATGTGTGCTAGGTGGAAGAGTACATTATGTGTGCTAGGTGGAAGAGTACATTATGTGTGCTAGGTGGAAGAGTATATTATGTGTGCTAGGTGGAAGAGTACAATATGTGTGCTAGGTGGAAGAGTACATTATGTGTGCTAGGTGGAAGAGTATGTTATGTGTGCTAGGTGGAAGAGTACATTGTGTGTGCTAGGTGGAAGAGTATATTATGTGTGCTAGGTGGAAGAGTACATTATGTGTGCTAGGTGGAAGAGTATATTATGTGTGCTAGCTGGAAGAGTACATTATGTGTGCTAGGTGGAAGAGTACATTGTGTGTGCTAGGTGGAAGAATTCATTATGTGTGCTAGGTGGAAGAGTATATTATGGATGCCAGATAGAAGAGAAAATTAAAGATGCTAAGTGGAAAAACACATTGTGGATGCTAAATTGAGGAGAGCATTAAGGATAAGGAGGAAAAACACATGATTTGATAAATAATGTGAAAAAGAAAGAGGCCTATTATAGTCTTGTTTAATTTTTTTCCACTTATCCTGGGAAAGAGATACTTTTTGATCTTGTAGTCTTTTTTCATTCATTCTTGAGGATAGAGGCACTTAAGAGTTTTTCATCTTCTACCGCAGGATACAGAGGTACCCTAAAGTCTTAGTCTTTTCTCTTGAACCCTTATTTATGGAGGTATCTTAATCCTGTCTAGTCACTCTTCTACCTTTAAAGTACCATACACAAATTATTTAGTCTGTCTTTTACTAAAGGCATATAAAAGTATCTTAGTCTTGTTTAGATTTTCTTCCTCGATGCTTGAATATAAAGGCACCTAATAGTCTTGTTTAGTCTGTTGTTTGTAACATCGGATGTAGAAGTATGTACTCTAGGATGTAGAGGTACCTAACTTAGGATGTAGATGTACCAAACCTAGGATGTAGAGGTACCTTATTCTTTCCTCTCCTAGCCTTGAGTGTAGAAATAATTGAAAGTTGAGTGTTGAAATAAGAATCGACATCACTGCACTTGGGAAATTTCTATAAGGGCTGCATCCAAATCTTCAGTAGCAAGAGCAAAGTTCAAATTCTGGCGTCACAATTAGCAGTCTGAGTGTATACTGATCTTGCCTTTCCCGTGAGTGATGAACATCAGCCAGATCCGCTTTTCACTCCTTGAGGCCTCATTCTCCTTAGACGGTGATGATCTGTTTGGGCCTCCACACTGTTTAATCACTCTCAAAGAACCCTCACAATACCTAACTTATCATACATCATTTACTACCAAGCGGCACAGAACCAGCCAGTTTATCTGCCTGTTCATTTCCCAACATACTGGCATAGCCTGGAGAAAATATCCTAAGGATACTAACTAATGGGACTTCTGAAGTTATGCTTGCTACTCTGCACATAGCATACCTATCTTTATCTTTCTCAACATACCCTGCAAATCAGTTATAATTATGACATGTATGTACAGCTGGTTCTCAAGCCAGTGGCAGGTTTCAGCGACTGCCTCCACATTCATTCTCAGAACAGATGTTGTGGTTTCATATGCCAGGCTTACTCTACGATATGTCCATTCACTTTTGCATTGAACCACCATGTACTTCCTCTGCCTTTCAGCACACAGCCATCTGTATAGATAATCACATCACCTCAGATGAGAAGTGTCATGAATTATTTGTTGAACTGACAGTTAAAAATTAATTTTGTTCAGTCCTATCCTTTCTGCCATTCACCATAGTGAAACTTTTCATCTTCTACCCATGGATGTAGTGGTATCTCACAATCTTACCACATCATGACATAATTACACATACAATGCGTACACTCACAGATACAGACACCCACATACAACTGGTACTGTTTAATAAACCAAACTCAGATCAGTAAGTAGTAGTAGTAGTACTTTCACCCCACCTGGACAGACATACACAAGTGATAAACACTGATGACATAAACCACTATGCGGATGAGGATCACCTGTGCAGAGGTCCCGGAAACCCTGTTCAGCCATTGGGCCAAATTTATTGTGGGCTATATTGCGGCCCCTGGCAAGAGCCAAGGAGGGGCTTCAAAATAAAGAAAAATTGCATCCCACAAGGGGATGGGTGTACAGATCAGTAAGACAGCACAGGACATTGTATCTCGACTTCTACTGGAACAAACAAGTGTACCATAAATTTACTTTACAGCCATATGTGTCAGCTAAAATCTGGAACAAAACAAAGAAAACAAGTTATGATTTTACCGCAAAAAACTTGGAGATTCTGCCCCACATGGCAGTTTGGTCACCAGTCTTTGAAGTGAGGTCTCGAAAAAGAGTCCTTGACCTATGTCCTGCCAGGACTGGCGACGACAGTCCACAAACTGCTGGTTCTTTGAAAAGAAAAGAAATGTTTAGGAACAAATTAGCTGACTGTAATAAGTACAAATACTAGTAAATTCTCTGTATAGTTATAGTAAGTAAAAGTAAATTACAGTGTTCTTTTCACATCATGAGGTCGACAAGGTTGACTGTTTAACCCTGTCGACCCAAGAAGACTAAATCTAATCACTTCTGGTTGTGACACAGTCCCATAAATGCTGATAAATCACAACCTCCATTGGTTTTATATACACCTGTGCAGTGTTTGAAATGCCAGGATATGAATATAGCAATTAAACAAAATGTAGAGGGCTTTCCTTATGTTTAGGTTTAGGCAATGGATCAACATCATGGCGCAAGGGTAGTAACCCATAGGTGCTCAGTTTTACTTCTGACTTAAACCTGAGTCCGAAGAATCTCAGGGCAGTGCACGAACTCCATAGCACCCGCGAGGATCCTGAAATACTTTGGGTAGATCTTGAACTCCAAATTTTGCCAGGGCAGCGCCGTTAGGTTACTCTTTTTGATTTCTAACTGCCAAGGGATTTTTTAACGCACACAACAATACACATACGCTTTCCTTATGACCCCAATAGCTTTTTTAAAGCCAGGATGATATCAAATTTCCTTATAACTCTCGATGATAGAGGTTACAGGTGACAGCATGATTCCACCAACAGATTTTTAAATTCTAATATTTTATTTAAAGCCCTTGCGAATGTATTCCATTTAATGTTTCACTCTGTTTGTGTCTACTGATTACCTCTTTATATATCTATAAATTTCCAATTTTTTTAATAAATGTAGATAAATAAATTTTTTTCTAAAATTTATTACTGAATATGTAATATAGTTTTTTTTCTTTTAAAGAATTTTTCCAGGAATATCCATGGTTTCATGATCCAGTTTTTCTTAGCATCTGCAGGTGAAAGGGTTAAAGCCAAGAAGATTGACTTCACTGCACCAGGTTTTATTGTATATGGCTCAGTCTCTCTCTGCAGAATGGCCGGCCAGCCATCTGCCGAGAGCATTGCACTAAGCAATCACTCCATAGCTCTAGTGACAATCACCAGGGATCACCATACAAACTGCACTCATTAGCCAAATGACAAAGACCATGAAACAAACACCCAGCCTTCAGAACAAAAAGCAAACAGCTTAACCACTTCACTGCAGAGACCCACGTATGTGGTTCAACATATGCTTGTTATTTGTTGTCCATGTCAACATCCTAGCACATTGGTACGACCCATTTGTGCTCCATTCTCTGATTCAGCAGTCAGTGTCTTCATGCTCAACGTACCCAGTAGGAGTTATTTCACTTATTTCAGTATGAGTTGATTGACATATCTTCTTTGTTTTACCTTGCACCAGTTTCTACATGCTTTTCCTGGTTTAACAGCCATTTCCAACAAGCGGTTCACATTCTCTGACTTATTTGTCTCAATGTCTCTTGAACGCAGCACATTCAGTATGTCTGTCCTGTCCATACTTCTTCCTCCGCCAACCACTGGCCAATCTGTCAGCTCTTTCCTTTCCTTTCACCCCGGTGTATCCCAGTGTGTACAGCCAAGACAGTTTCATCAGGTAGGACTTCCGAATGCTGTCAACCCATTCTAGTCAGACTCTGCCAGTTTGGATTTTCTTAAGCATGCTCACTGAGTCTGTCACTATCAATGTGTGAGTTGCTTTCTGTTCTGTCACCTATGCAATTCATCTGGTACCAAACAACTCATGATATGTTTCTGGTCATTCCAACTGTAATTTGATGTTCTTGCTGTCTTTTATCACATACAGAAGCTGTATTAACCATTTGTATCTGAAAAATTATTTTAACTATTTCTATCCCATACCATCTCAGTTAAACTCCCTTACAAGCAGGTATTTCTTGTTTTTAAACGCAGCTTTTTGGAACAGATGGGTTAACCCTTTCATGCCTGTAACGTTTAAAAAAAAAAAAGTGGGTAGTGACCCCATTGGAGTTCCATTAAAATAAAATCAGAAAATAAACAATTTTAAACAGGTCACTAATAAATTCATTAAAAAAAATTATTTATCTACATTTTTCATTTTATTTTTTGGAAATATATAAAGAAATATAAAGGGAGTAATCAATAAATTTGAACAGCGTGAAGTATTTAAGGGGATTAATTCTTCCGGGCCTGAAAAACACATATATCAGGTGACTCATGCCACGGCCTGGTAGATAACAGGCGCACGCAGGAGAGAGGGGGGGGGGGGGATGGAAAGAGAGTGTGAGAGAGAGAGAAAGTGAGAGAGAGAGTGAGAGAGAGGGAGAGAGAGTGAGAGGGTCAGGGAGAGAGAGTCAGGGAGACAGTGAAGGAGAGAGAGTGAGTGAGAGAGAGAGAGTGAGTGGGAGAAAGTGAGAGAGAAAGAGTGGGTGAGAGAGTGAGTGAGATAGTAAGTGAGAAAAAGATAGAGAGAGAGAGAGAGAGAGAGACAGAGTGAGAGAGAGTGAGAAAGTGAGAATGAGGGGAAGGGAGGGAGAGATTCACCCCTAACTTTAACTCTTCAAGATGCCTTGCTAGCCACACTCACAATTGTTATGGGCTGTGATTTCCATGCTTCATTATCATCTAGAAAGAAGCAAAGATGCCAAGGTATAATTAAAGCAAAAGTTAAACAGACTTAAACAAAATTGATTGAGCTTCTACCTCCAATAATTTCCTGGCATGGCTTGCCTGCTAACAAACTCAGTTCTATGCTCTGCGCTAATGAAGATACTGACCACAGACGAACAGTAGTGTCCCGAGACGATGATGCCAGCAAGAATGGGCGAGATGGATGAGATGTCAAGCCTGTAAATTTAGTTCAAGACAAACTTAACAAATAATATAATGATAAATTTCATTTAAAAATGTATATTATTAATACAGAAAACTAAATGAAAGTAGATATGCCATTATGTAGCAGGTCCTTTGCAGAACGTCGCAAACATCATGCCTAAAAGAAATTTGGTCTCTTGTCAGCACTCACGCCTTGTGCTCTTTCCTACCTAAGGTGTCACTTTTATCCTGGGCTCATCTTTGTTTTGGTCAGCCCCTGCCCCTCTTTCCTGGTACCATGGCTCCTGCTTTTATTCTTGCAAATTCCCTGTGGCACTTGATATGGCCAAAATATTTCACTTTCCGAGACAAGATGTTGTTTATCAGCCAATCTTCCATGATGTTCAGATCTTTTAAAATGTCAGTATTTCTTCTCTTCTTTGTCCATGGTATTCTGAGAATCTTTCTATAGCATTTCAGTTCAAAAGTCCCTATTTTCTTCATTAATAATTGTGAGAGTGTCCATGATTCACAACCGTTATGTCTCGACAAGAGAAGATAGTTATATAATTTTACAACTAACAATCTATCCTTGTTCTTCTTTGGCAATTAACCTTATTAGGTTGGTTGGTAGGTTGTATTGGTTTTACAGCTAGGCTATGATATCTGTGCTTTTTTTTTGCCAAACACATTTGACTCTGGTAAATCCTCAATTGCTCACCTTTTATGACATAACCTTTTAGAGGAGCAGTGGATCTATACCACTCCCCCCCCCCCCCCCCCTTTCCACCCTCATCTCCCAATGGGGCCACAGAACAGGAAAAGCCACCTGTGAAATGAAACGTTTTAGAAAGTCTGCAAACAAAACCAGAGAAGATCATTAGAAAAAAGAGACATTAGAGTACTGGAACAAAACCAGAGAAGATCATTAGAAAAAAGAGACATTAGAGTACTGGAACAAAACCAGAGAAGATCATTAGAAAAAAGAGACATTAGAGTACTGGAACAAAACCAGAGAAGATCATTAGAAAAAAGAGACATTAGAGTACTGGAACAAAACCAGAGAAGATCATTAGAAAAAAGAGACATTAGAGTACTGAAACAATACCCACTATTAAATTCATTGAGAAACAAAGACTGAAAAGGTTCGGCCACCTAGTGAGAATGAATTTGATGATGATGGCAGCAATAGTGTGCAGCTGCTCCCCTAGTTTTGTGTCCAAAGGGTGGGTCTCTGTGGCAGCTAGTATCAGGGAACTGTTGTCAGATGGCCAAACCTTCACATGTGTTCCTCTTTAATAACGTGTGAACAGTTTCAGGACTAGTCTGCCACTGATTTCTTCATTTTTAATTGTACCTTTTCTTGTTCTCTTCTAAAACATCCCATCTCTGTTGTCATGATTTTGTGTTATTTTAGTAAGGGTCTAAGTTTGACACTGGTAGAAAAATGTTGACCCCCCACCCCCTTTCCCAAATTAAAAACTTTTATCAGATCTGACTTGGTAAAATTGTAATTAATTTATACGCACGCACGCACGCACGCACGCAGGCATCGCATGCGCGTGCACACACACACACACACACAAAATATTTTTAAAAAAGATGCGATGCTCAAAATCTCACCATAAACATCGGCACCATGGTCCAGCAGACAGCATAAACAGGCTCCATCCTGAGTGTCCCAGATTCTGATCGTGAAATCCCAACTGCCTGATGCTAGAAAATTGGCAATCTCCGAGTTCCAATTCAGCCCTCGCACACGATTTTTGTGGCCAGATAACACACACACGCACTGGTCTTTTGTATAGTCCCACACTCTTATATTTCTGTGAAAGGCAAATACAATATGGCATGCATAATATCAAGGGACAGAAACCTCATAACTTCAAAAAAATGCCCTTGCCATAAACTGACTGACTGCACTACAATATTTTGCATTAAGAACAGTGAAACCAAAATAGTAGGCATTTATTCTTCAGGTTCCTGGCCAGGAGCAGACCTCAGCAATCATGACTCTTTAACCCTCTCTGTCATCTGATATTTTGATAAAGCTAGTTTTGTTTATATTTTCGTAAAATCTCATTAACATCAACTCATATAAGATGAAAACTCAGTTAACATAAACACAATTTGGGTCTCAGCAGAGATGTTTTTTCATAACATGTCTATGTTCACAGTAAGCATACATTCTTTAAACATTTTTTTCAAAAACTATTATTTAAATTATTATTAGTTGCCCATTTACTTAACCCTTTCAGTCAAATACTAGGTTCTGGGAAGACTAGGAATGAAAAGAGAGTCACTGACAGAAATAAAAATGAGACAAGTAAAATATTTTGAACATATTAAGGGACTTTAAAAGCCAAGGGGGAGGGGCAGCTGAAGGCAGGTGGCAATAAAAGTGGGAGGTTAATATAAGAGTTGGACAAACAGCAGTCTAAGAGAGTGTGCATCTATGGCGAATAATAAGCTTGTTGGTGATCCATTGCAGCCAACTTTTGTTGTGGAGATGGCCCCTGATTCAATGAGTGACTGTTTAACCTGTCAGCCCCAAGCAGTTTTACTTGTGCTTGTTCTATCCCAGAGAATGTTTACTTTAAACTAAAAACTCTTGAGTCTCAATGATTTAAAATAAAAGCTATATGACAGAACTATAATAATATCAAGAAATCAGTATCAGCTTAGGCAGCAACAACTGTGAGCAGATTAACGGTTTTTCTCAATTCTCAGTCTCCGAAGACTCAGGTGGCTAGGACACACTTGGAGAATGGAGGATGACAGAGTCCTTAAAAACATCCTCTATGGCTAGTTACAGATGGTTAGATATTTAGGTTGGCCTCTACTATGATATAAAGATGTGTGCAATGGGCATATGAATGATACAGGTACTGACTTAGATTCGTAGGAACAAAATTACATGGACCTTGTTCAGTGGAAAAGGGGTGCGGGGGTGGGGGGGGGTGTGGGGGGGTGGGGGGTCAGGAAAGGAATGGGAATACAGAAAAAAAAAATGATCACAGACACAACAGCTGAGGGTCTCAAGAGAAGCAAACTAAATACATGTGACGGCAACAACAGTCCTGAAATGCTATGCTCTAATTATGGAAGACTTTTTTTAATGCAGGTGGGTCTTGCAAGTCACATTGGCTATTGCCATGGGCTGTGATTCCCACATCTTTCTATAGAACAGTGTAACATTATTGCCTGGAAAGATGTAAAGATGCCAACAATAATGTATAACTATCAATCACAAACCTTTTCTGTATTTTGTGTGTTCATTTTAAATGAACTATTAACTGCTCCAAAACCGTGAACAAATAAGTAGGTTAAATTTTCAGTTGCCGTTATGGCAACAAAGTTTAACTGAACAGTTACATTAACAGCCAGGTTATTCTGCAGTTATTTTATTTATTACAACAATCAGTAAAAATAACATTTTGCGGGAGTTATATCCCTTTGAATTGTTTCTCTTACATAGCTTAAAAATTTAATTCTTAAATATTATATTTCACTGTTACCTCCCCAGAAACCATATAAGACAAAGATGAGCTAGACGAGGGGTAAATGAAACTTTCTTTCACTATTCCAGGTGAAGCCGGGCAATTATATATAGTAATATATATATATATATATATATATATATATATATATATATATATATATATATATATATATATATATATATATATACACATATATAGAGAGAGGTCCCTTTTCCATGCCTTTAGGTGTATTGGAGTATAAGGCTAGACCTAAATTTTTACAGATCAATAAGCACTTGGTGGGTGATATGGTCAGCATCACGCCGGCTGCCTTTACTTCCTAGGACGACACCTGGTACCCACTCAAGGCTGGGTCGACCTGGGAGTCAAGGTCATTTTTGAAAACGTCTTGCTCCATTAGGACACAAACCCATGACCTTCCGATCTGCAGGTGGGCGTCTAGCCGCCAAAGCCATGTGGCCCCCAGTAATATATATATATATATATATATATATATATA
The DNA here is from genome assembly GCA_905116865.2 of Candidula unifasciata. NCBI lineage: Eukaryota > Metazoa > Mollusca > Gastropoda > Stylommatophora > Geomitridae > Candidula > Candidula unifasciata. Next base: position 47,931 of record CAJHNH020006235.1, on the reverse strand, counting down.
TAAAATAAGTATAAATAAATTTAACATAATGGGTTTGCGTAAGAGTTGAGTGAGAAAGTTCTATCCCTACATCTTTATGGGTTAAAAGAAAAGTTATATGACAGAAGAAGTGAAAGTAATAATTGGAGTGAAATGGGTTAAAGTAACAGAAGAATGGGACACAAAAAGATAAGACAGGAATTCAACATAAGGAGTAACACACATAAGTTGAGTTTCTTCAAGCTAAAAATAAAATAAAATGAGAGATAGAAAGTGTGGGGGGAGGAGAGTGGGGGGGGGGGGGGGGTGAGAGAGAGAGAGAGAAGAGAAAAACATACCCATCATCAGAGCCACTACATAGAATTCCTTCCTTGAGAGGATTCCACCTGATATGAAACACTTTAGCTTCATGCCCTGCGACATACCAATGAAAAATTATAACATTCATCTCAACAATTGTCAAAGCAATGTTTTCCTGTAGTGAATTTAAATAATGCTGACACAAACATTTTACTGGACAATTTATTGCCTGGCATATTTTGCTGTTTCTCATCAGATGCATTGCTTCAGATAAAAGAAATAACATGGCTGGAGACACGGACCTTCACTCAGGCATGCTTTCTTAGTGACTCAATAAGTATGCTCAGGAAGACAGAGATGGGCTAGATCCGAAGATAGTGACTGGTATCTCTGAGATGATCACGGCTGACACAGATCAGTTTCATATTTGTGCCAGGGCATGTAGATGTAAATGGAAATGAGCAAGCTGATACGCTTGCAAGTAAGGAAACTGTGAATGGCAGATGAGCATTCAACCTACGGAATGTTCTATGAAATGTAAGAATTTTGTGACAGTCAAATGATGACTGTGAATGTGCAACCAGGGTACAGCAAATTAAAAGGGGTATGGCCAAACAGCACTACTCAGGCGGCTAACGAAAAAATTAACCAACACAAAACTGGTGTCGTCAGTCCCATCAGGCTGTAGGATTTACTGAAGAGGGGATCCGAGCATTTACTGACTGAATGGTTCAATGTGCAATGAGGATAATCTGCCAAACTAACTAATTTCAAAGTTTAGAAAATGAACATTCCTATGCTACGAAGAAAGATCATGCTGTACATTTGAAACTGCTGTGGTAGTCTCAGGTAGTTAGTGTCATTTGGACATTTTCCTTAGGTCAGGCAGTGTGTTGGGAAATTATCAGGCAGACAGATTAGCTGATTCTGCACCACTTGATGGTAAAATGAGGCTAGATACTTTAAGGGTTCTTTAGGAGTGAGTGAACAGTGTGGGAGCACAAACAGATCATCACGGTCTGAGGAGAATAGTGCTGCAAGGAGCGACCAGGGGATCTGGCCGATGCTCAACTCAGAAGAAAGGTGAGAGGGAAAAACAATCAGAATGTTTCTGGTACCATTGGAATCGGAATTCTGCACTTGCTGTTTAAGACACTATGGTGCACTTATGGGAATTTCCCGAGTGATGTCGATTCTTAATTCAACATAAGACCTTCTTCTTCTTCTTGTGTTCGCCTTCTGATTTACGCCGACAGAGAGGTTCTTGTGATAAACTTGACTGTTTTTATGAGTTCCATTTTTGTCCCATACAACTTTGCGTGCAGTGGTGACTCACTGGGACAGTATTCCCTTCTTAATGGGTTGAACAAGGAACATTCTTGCAGGACATGTTCTGTAGTCTGCACACATAGCCCACAAGGGCTTTAAGGTAAACTACTTAGACGAAGCCTGTGCATATGCTGGTTAAGTTTGTTATGTCCTGTCGTGAGACGTAGGATAATGACCTGCCCATGCCGATCAAGTAAGCGGTAGTCATTTCTGACCAGACTCTGTTCACTTCTAATAACGTGGATGGCCCTTTTCTTCTCATAGTATGTTACTGCATTCTCTTCCTGGTCACATTCTGCCCCCTTTATCAACAAGTTTATATGCGGTTTTGTTTCCTAACATAAGACCTACAAACCCCTCTTATTTTCGAAGGACTGTCATGGATCCAATACTTCCAACCAGTTATACTGAATAACTTATTACAATTTCTAAATATTAGAATTTAAAAAAAGAAAAATACACAAACTTAAGTTGCGTTTTTTTTTTTTTAGTTTGTAAATTATATCAAGGACCCCTGAAATTTGTTTCGTGGATCACCAAATGGGAAAGATTCTTCTAGAGTAGTAGCTCTCAATCTTCCTAATGCCATGACCTTTAATACAGTTCCTCATCTTGCGGCAACTCCCCAACCATACAATTATATTTGTTGCTACTTCATAACTTCAGTGAATATGTGTTTTCCGATGGTCTTTGGCGACCCCTGTCATGACCCAAAGGTTGAGAACCACTGGTCTAGAATGTAGTGGCTAGATTAGTAATAAAGAATCTATATCTGATGCTCTGCAATTCTCTCTTCTCATCACATGACCAAAGAACACTGACTCTTATGTTCTTCTTTTGTCAGTGTCTGCTTTGTGCCCCTAGGTGTCATGGTTTAACAGATGATCCTTAGCCAAACAAGGTGAGGCTCCGTTGCTCCTTCTTTTTTTCTCTATTCATGAAATGCTTTGCAGCGTCAGCCGTTGCTCTGTATATAAAATTACACATTATAAAAGAAAAAAATAAAAGACGTGCAAATCAACAGCGTTAGGCATAAAGACAAGGAGGTAACAGAATCATGGTCACCTGAGACACAGAATGAAGATTAGTCTCTCAAAGAACACTTACCTGCAAGTACTCGGATGGGCTGGTCCGAGCTGGACACAAGATAAAATATTCGTAGAATCTTATCTTCACAACCAGTGGCTAACATGTCTCTGGAGGGGAGAAATAAGAACTAAATTGTAAAAAATAAATAAGAAAAAAGTAAACATGTTTGATATTTCCTCCTCTTTTTCTTAAATTCTTTATTTCATAACAAAATATGAAATCTCAACCAATGAAAGTTTGCTGCAAAAAATCTCCAAAACTATGTCTCTTGCCCTGGTTGTACATTCAGCCAAACTTATGCTGGTCCATGTTTGATGTTATCTTCCCACCTAAATCACTGTTTACCTCTTGCCTTCCTGGCTCACATTTCTAAATATTTATTTACAACGCACATAACAGGCTGGCTGAGTGGTTAAGAGCACTGCGCTCTTATTTGGGAGAATCCTCTGTGAGGTGATGGAGTTTTATGTCACGGGAAAAAATAAAATCCTAACCTGCACAGTTTGAGGTGACTGCACTAGCCATGTGACCTTAAATCCCCAGGTTCAAAACCCCCCGTCATACACTGGCCTAAATTGTGGTAAATACAGGCAATAAAGACAGAAGAAGCATATTCTGTGTTATACAGAACTAGCTGGAATGCTGATGGCAGTCCCAGATTATGCAAACAAAAGGATCACATAGTTAATCTATGACTCCCATGGTGATATGTGATTTTAAGTCAAAAGAATTCAATTATGTGAGGTTTTAAGATGCAAATTTTGTAATATGCAGCTGTCAAGATACAGGGATTACCTGCCTATAGTTTTCCTCTTCCAATTGTTGTTGACGTATAAGGCATTAAGAAATGATCTCCTTTGCTGCTTTATTGCACATGATATCCAATATGTTAAATTCCTTCATTTCTCTTTCTACTGCCTTTCTCTAAGTTTTTTAAAGACTTTGAGCATCTCCTTTTCTCATCCACCATCCATTTAACTCTTTGAGTCTCAGTGGGTTTATCATCACAGGCCCAAGGGGTAGTAAGAGAGACATAAAATCGGTGCATCATGCAATAAGTGGGCTTCTAGGTAGGAACCTATAAACATATGATGCATTTCTTAGGACAAAGAGTTAAAAGCTGTCTTTGCAAGAAAAAAAAAGCATCACAAAGCTTTCAGCAAACATGACCAAGTCATCTTCAGTGTGAAATATGCCAGGCACTAACAATAAACTTGTGTCTTATTATTTAAACTCAGAAGTATAATTTCTCAGTTAAAAAAAAAAACAACACCATTCAAACAAATAAAACAGTGAAAGGTTACTTATTAAAAGGACTCCAGTCACAGCCGAATACAGGGGATGGATGTTTGTACTTTTTTACAATTCTGCCGTCAACTTGCTGAATTATGCTGTAAACAATACAGGAGACAATTAATTTATGTCATTTTGTTTTTCAATCTCAAACAAGGGGTCCCCCGGTAAAGGAATCAACCCATCTGCCTCATGTTCTAAATGTTCTGGGGTCATTTCATGGAAGCATCATTTAGTTCACAAGTCCAGTTTTAAAGAGATTTCTGGGGATCACACTGGAGCTACAGAGTTCATGCTTCATGCTCCTGCATGGGTTCCATGCTCTATTGGGTTGGGGGTGGGTAACAGACCCACTGCCCCCAAACAAACATGTCATAAGTGTTGACTAAATAGGTGTTTCCTTCAGTCGGATGGCATATGATTGAGAATCAAGGAACCAACAGGCTACATACAAATAAGCCAGATCTGGAAAAAGGATGTGCAGGCAAAACTCAAGTTCTGGAACAAGACAAAAGTCCAGAAATGGACGCAGAACTAGAACTTTCCACCTGAGTTTACAGCAGGTGAATAGGAAGAAGAAGCCATGTGCAATGCTCTCTGCAAGCAACTGGCCCTTCTGTAAATGGAAACTGGGTCATATAGGAAAAGACCTAGTTCAATGAAGTCAATCCTCTGGATTGTAACTTTAATCAAAAACAATCTGATGCTGGATTGTAACTTTAATCAAAAACAATCTGATGTGTGTTGGGTTATGTAACTAAGGTCTGAAGCCATGTCTTCAGGCAAAGAGACTAGCATCCTAAACACTGAACACGGAATGTTAACACTTTTTCCTCTGCGTTCATCCAACGAAGCCTTATAGTCGTTTACAGCATGGCTGCAACATTTGTGCCTTTCTGTTGACACATCCCATGTCTGCAGGCATCTGATGCCTGGGTTAGCCTGCCCAGGCATGTTAACACAATAGAAACCTGCCTGTAAATGCTCAAATTCTAGTTTTCATGATCATCATCATCAGGTGCCTTGCAGACTGGCATGGGCGAGCATGCTTCTCCCCAATCTGCTATCTCCTGCAGCATGTATCAGTTCATGTGCTGACACGCCTCCATGCTATGCAACAAGACTGTCAAAAATCGTAGAATACGATGCTCCCTAACGGACGAGATCATTCCACTGGAATCCCCATTCACGTCGTTATCTCAATTTGTTATGTTTCGAGGTCATAGACAGATCAATAATGGAAACAGATGGGAAAACTTGTCATCTGCCCTGCGCAGTGGTGTAGGCACTCATGTCTCTTCACAGATCCTGGGTCGCCGGTATTTTGAATCAGATCCACTGATCATATTCCACCATGCCATCACTTCAGACCTTCAACCATCATCTCTCTTGATCTACCTCTACGGCTGATCTTTCCAATCATAACGATGTTCCCCATTGCCTCTGCACACATCAAATGACTGAGGAACACTGACTGCCTTTTCTTATAGCTGTATACAGTTTTCTAATTTCATTAACCATTTCCAGGCAGTTGTTGTTAGTCACTCTGATATCCAAAGTATCCAAATCTTCTTCTCTGTGCTCACCGGCTGTAAGCTTCAACAGAAAGTTATGGTTGTTCATCCACTTCTAGACTTTAGTCTTGTTCCAGAAAATGAGTGTTGCTCGCACTTCAGTTTTTATGGATCTGGCTTATATGTATGCAGACTGTTGGTTCCTTACCTCTCAGGCAGATGCACTGACTTTGAAGGAAACCCCCAATTAGTCAACTCTTATGACATGCACGTTAGGGGGAAGCAGTGGGTCTATTTCTGTTTTTTCCATAAAAGACCCCGGAAACCACATGGGGGGTAAGGTGTCCTAATAAATGGCATGATGCCAGAAATAGAGAAAATACTTACCAAAGGCCGTCTCCTCCACAGGTCATGATTAGTTTAGGATCAATGTGGTTCCAGGCCACACAGTAAACACTGTCCTTCAAGGAATGCTTTAAAAGTGTGGACAAGTAATAAATAATAAAGGAACAAATAATTTATTTATGTTAAAAAAAAATTAATAAATTTTTTTTTTTTAAAGTTCACCATAATCACGACACATACAAGACATCTATGGTTAAGCAACAGTAAGGAAATCAAAGTAACAATTTTTACAGTATGCATCACCCCTGTAGTAACGGATGTGAGTCATGGACTATCCTACAGTCCTTAAGAAAGAAAATATAGGTTTTTGAGATGAAATGCTATAGAAAGATTCTCAGAATTCAAAGAACAAAGAAGAGAAGAAATACTGACAGCATAAAAGATTTGAACATCAAAGAAGATTGGCTAGTCAACAGCATCTTTTCACAGAAAAGGAAATATTTTGGCTACATGTGTGTTGTCGGTGTAGGAAAGTTGAGGGGAATGGAACTAGTCACGCTAACTCTTATGCTATATAGAGGGCTGCGTGGTCTCGAGGTATAGTGTCTGCCTCGAGTGCTAGAGGTCCTGGGTTCAAGCCCCGGTGAAGGCTGGGATTTGTTCTGTTCACATGGACTTCTAGTAATGTCCCCTTATCTGTGGATAGTGAGATCAGACGCTCATGTGTATTGTTGCACACATGAATCTAAAAAAGTAACCTAACGGCACTGCCCGGGCAAAATGTGGAATTGAAAATCTACATAAAATATTTTAGGATCCTTGCGGATGCTACGGAACCCATGCACTGCGCTGAGCTACTTCGGACTCAGGCTTGAGTTAAAAGTAGAATGAAGCGCTTATGGGTTACTACCCGTGTGCCATGATGTTGATCCGTTGTTCAAACCTCAAACTTATTTGGTATGGCTTATATTGTGTGAAGGTCTAGCACTTTTACACTGTACAATTTTATCTACCATGGACTATTTTTACCGCTAGCGGAGCATCGTACATGATACTTGACTCATATTTTTAGAGACCATTTGGCCCTCGGTGGCTGATGTGTTCAACATCACAATGGCCGCCTTTACTTTCTGGGACTTTACTTAGTACCTGTTCTAGGTTAGGTCGAGTAAGAGCCAAGGTTATTTACTGAAAATCAGATGTGGTGCGAATTCTACTTCAGCTCAGCATTCACGGGCTTTCAACTCCAGCAGAAAGTTTTTGTTCTTTGTCCACTCCTGGATTTTGGTCTTGACCCAGAACATGAGTTTTTCATGCACATCCATATTACAGATTTTGTTTATTTGTTTATGCAGACTGTTGGTTCCTTGCCTCTCAGGCAGACGCACTCCAAATCTGAAGAGAACCACTTTAACTAGTCACCTCCTTCAACATGGAAAGGGGGGGGGGGGGCAGTGAGTCTATTCTTTGTTCTCAGAAATGGAGCCAGGGAATCCACACATAAAAATGCAAATTTGAATGCAAGAACTTCAGGCTGACAGGTGGGGCATCTAGCTGCTACACCACCACAGTTCCTGACAAGACCGTGTTTAGGGTTCAATCTCCAGAAGTCGCAGAATGTTTTTCAAATCAGATCAACCCAGCCTGATAACAATGGGTGCCACATTTTGCTGCGGAATTTCCTGGGAGGTAATGCTGATGAGGAAAGGAACTGCTCAATCAACTTTATACGTCATGGCCTGTGGCGAGGTATGATATCAGTTTACATGAATAAGCATTAGCAGATAATGATTACACTGGAGAATGTATCATCTGATATTTCCCCCCTCATTGCTTCCCTGTTGAGAGTTTGCATATGCAGTAGCATTGAAGTACCAGTAACTGGTAGCTTTTACATGTTATAGTTTCTGTATGAGTGGTTAACACACAGAAAGTATTCCTTTTTGCAATGTCAAACCAAGAGAAACTCACATGATTAAATCTGTTGATTATCTTTCCTTTGCCGACATCCCAAATAAATGCCCCTTGTTTGGCGGTACAGGCAGCAATACAGTTGAGGTCGGCTGGGGCCCAGGATATGTGATAGATAACTCCTTCATTGCCCGGTGATGATGTCAACTATTAGAATGAAATGAAATCAACAAACAAAACATAAACAGTGGCAAGGAAATAAAAAGAAATTATACTCTGGGATATGGGTGAATAATGATGATAATCTCATACCTAAGACATGTGGATCACTCTCTGCAACATATGAACCAATGTCTGCCATCTAAGGACCCCTATCTGCTACTTGTGGACCACCAGCTGCTATCTGTAAACTACTATATGCTACCTGTAGATCACTGTCTGAAAACCACTGCTACCTGTAGATCACTGTCTGAAAACCACTGCTACCTGTAGATCACTGTCTGAAAACCACTGCTACCTGTAGATCACTGTCTGAAAACAACTGCTACCTGTAGATCACTGTCTGAAAATCACTGCTGCCTGTAGATCACTATCTGTAAACTACTATATGCTACCTGCAGATCACTATCTGTAAACTACTATATGCTACCTGTAGATCACTATCTGAAAACCACTATATGCTACCTGTAGATCACTGTCTGAAAACCACTATCTGCTAACTGTAGATCACTATCTGTAAACTACTATATGCTACCTGTAGATCACTATCTGTAAACTACTATATGCTACCTGTAGATCACTATCTGTAAACAACTATATGCTACCTGTAGATCACTATCTGTAAACTACTATATGCTACCTGTAGATCACTATCTGTAAACAACTATATGCTACCTGTAGATCACTATCTGTAAACCACTATCTGCTAACTGTAGATCACTATCTGTAAACTACTATATGCTACCTGTAGATCACTATCTGTAAACAACTATATGCTACCTGTAGATCACTATCTGTAAACCACTATCTGCTAACTGTAGATCACCATCTGTAAACTACTATATGCTACCTGTAGATCACTATCTGTAAACAACTATATGCTACCTGTAGATCACTATCTGTAAACAACTATATGCTACCTGTAGATCACTATCTGTAAACCACTTTCTGCTAACTGTAGATCACTATCTGTAAACTACTATATGCTACCTGCAGATCACCATCTGTAAACTACTATATGCTAACTGTAGATCACTATCTGTAAACAACTATATGCTACCTGCAGATCACTATCTGTAAACTACTATATACTACCTGTAGATCACTATCTGTAAACAACTATATACTACCTGTAGATCACTATCTGTAAACAACTATATACTACCTGTAGATCACTATCTGTAAACAACTATATACTACCTGTAGATCACTATCTGTAAACAACTATATGCTAACTGAAGATCACTATCTGTAAACTACTATATGCTACTTGTAGATCACTATCTGTAAACAACTATATGCTACCTGTAGATCACTATCTGTAAACTACTATATGCAACCTGTAGATCACTATCTGTAAACAACTATATGCTACCCGTAGATCACTATCTGTAAACCACTATCTGCTAACTGTAGATCACTATCTGTAAACTACTATATGCAACCTGTAGATCACTATCTGTAAACAACTATATGCTACCTGTAGATCACTATCTGTAAACTACTATATGCAACCTGTAGATCACTATATGTAAACTACTATATGCAACCTGTAGATCACTATCTGTAAACAACTATATGCTACCTGTAGATCACTATCTGTAAACCACTATATGCTACCTGTAGATCACTATCTGTAAACAACTATATGCTACCTGTAGATCAATATCTGTAAACCACTATCTGCTAACTGTAGATCACTATCTGTAAACGACAGAGTGAGGCACTAATGAGTTTTTTAAAGTGATAAGCATTTATATTATTATCATCTATTTGCTGTGTTGGGAACACACTGTTTGACTTGGACAGTAATGAGTTAATTCAGTGTAGTAGTGAGGTGTAGAGCTGTGGCTGGGGGTAGCATGACTGGACTGGTTCAATATGTCTACAAATAGGCACCTCTTGTATCTACAGAGAATGCGAGCCGAGATCTGCCTAGTGCCCTTGGTCAGAAGGTTAGCCTGTGATCTTATGGTGTGTCCTGGATGACTCACACTCAATACAACCTCAGCAAAAGAATCTATTTTACTGGTTCATCAACACAATTGTAAGAATGTCATAATTAAAATTTCTAGGTTTACTACACCAATCCCTTTACAGTTTGATGGATAACAGCTGTTCTTTTAAAGCCACATTAAATGAAAGCATGTTTTACAAGGATTTGCTGAAATGAGATGTGGTGGGTTTAAATGTGCAAATTTTGCAGCCTAGCTGTAAATTGCAACCCAATGTTTGAAGGGCAAATGTGGAAGAAGAAGAAGAAGAAGAAGAAGAAGAAGAAGAAGAAGAAGAAGAAGAAGAAGAAGAAGAAGAAGAAGAAGAAGAAGAAGAAGAAAAAGAAGAAGAAGGAGGAGGAGGAGGAAGAAGAGGAGGAGTAAGAGAAGAAGGAGGAAAAGAAAATTTACTCACGCAAGTCATTGTGGTTATGTCCCAGATTTTCACAGTGCCATCAAAGCTAGAAGTTGCCAGATAGTCTGGATTTTCAGGGCTGAACTTACAATCAAAGATTGTTTCTATGTGACCCTGGATAAGCAATTAAATGAACTGACACTGTTATAGATGAACATGTGATAATGAAGACGAAGAAATAAACGAGCAGAAAAACCCCCAGTAAAATGAGAAATATAAGCAGTCTGCTATACACCATTCTTTTTTTTTTTGCTTGTTCCTTCTGTCCTCATTCAGCTGCCAACTATGAATCTACTATTGTTGCTTCTTTTCTTCCTCAGATAGTGTGTGTTTGAGCACATATGCATGCTTTTGTATGTGAATGAATGCAGATGGCTTGTGCAAACTGATACTGACTGCAGCCACATTGCAAATGCAAAATTTGTTTAACAACATGGCACAGTCACAAAATTTGTTTAACACCATGGCACAGTCACAAAACTTGCTTAACACCATGGCACAGTCACAAAATTTGCTTAACACCGTGGCACAGTCACAAAATTTGCTTAACACCGTGGCACAGTCACAAAATTTGCTTAACACCATGGCACAGTCACAAAATTTGCTTAACACCATGGCACAGTCACAAAATTTGCTTAACACCATGGCACAGTCACAAAATTTGCTTAACACCATGGCACAGTCACAAAATTTGCTTAACACCATGGCACAGTCACAAAATTTGCTATTCTATGCATTGAATACAACGTTTAAAAAAAACAACAATTATAAGCTTCTTCTTCTTTTTCAGCATTTTGAGCCCTTGAGGTTCGTTGCTGCAAATATCACCCACCTTCATTTATCTCTGTGATTGGCCTTCACTCTCCATCTAGGTCGGACCCTATATTACCTCTCCACCATCATCTTGGTCTCCCTTCTGGATTCCAAAATACTTGTATGCCATAAGGCAAACAATCGGAGATACAGTTTAACATGAGAATTTCTCTTCAAATCCTCAGAGAGCCAAAAAAAGAGTAACCTAGATGTTTTGAAAGAAGCAAGGACCCAAAAACAACTTAATAGAAACAAAAAGAGACAGTTATAATTATTGGCCATGTTGTGAGGATGAGGAAACGAAAATATGACCACTGGAAAGATTTGTAGAGATATAGAGGAAGACCATGTGAGCAGATTCTTGACAGCCCTTTGTCATGGCATGGAAGGGTGTCAGCATATTGATAAATACAGTTGGAGATCGCGCATTGTGGAGAGACATGATCATCTACACCAGTCAGCAAGGCACATGATGATACCAGTAGGCCAAATTAAGGAAAATAAACTACATATTTAGGCATCCGGATACGTCACCTCATTTCTCAGAAATATCCACTTTCTCCTGCTTATATGATACAGCCCAATTCCTCCATCTTTGAAAGCACACACAACTTGAATGTGAGGAAGTGCGACATGTGACTGTGTGATAAATGCCATTGACTCTGCTTTGCTTGTTGAGGAAATCTGCAAAATAAGGTAGAATTTTAAAATTATTTTTCAATCAATAACTGTTTTCTTTCTTTATCTTGTTTTATTTTAAAAAGTAAATATCATGACTAATTTTAAACTATGCTTCTGGCAAAATCTAAAAAATGTGGTGAATATTGAATAGCTAGCATAATAAGGCATATCACAAAGTTATTACTAAGAACAGTCAAATAAAGAGTTATCATAATACTCTGTTCTCAAAAGTTTGTAATAAGGCTTAGTCTCTTTTAGCTGTATTTTATTTTTCACAGCCATATAAGACATCTGGTCTTATTAATGTGTTATTTACAGTGATTTTGGAATCAACACTTACTAACTTATGAAAATATATAAACTGGTTTTTTCTCTCACATGCTTAAGACTTTTATCCTTGCTTTCACTTGCCATGGCTGTGTTCAAACTACTGTCCACGCTTTCAATGGGCTGGTTGAGGACTTCTAGTCGATGGAAACCTGTGCCTTTAATTTTCATGTTCTCAATTGGCAAAGGATTTGACACATTCCAGATCCGAAGAATTCCACCTTTAGAATCTGAAGTGAGAACAATTCCTGGTTATTAATTGTTCCGTTAAAAAGTCAGTCATAGTGGTATAGTTCCCCTATGTAAGTTCTGAAGCCTCCACCTTTTTTGTTTTTTGTTTGGGGGGGGGGGGGGGGGGGGAGAAAGAATAGATAACCATGGAAATGTGATGTCTAAAAAGGGCTGCAGGAGTGACCAAAGATAAAAATCATGAACGAGGTCATAAGAGAACAAATCAGCACAGAATCAATTCTACATTATATACAAAGACATCAAATAAAATAGTTTTCACACTTAGAGAGAATACCTTGTGACACCATACCATCAAAAGAGGAAATAGACATGGATCACGAGGTAGACCAAGAACAAGATGGAAAGACAGCATCAAAGAAACTTTACAACAGCACTATGTGTTTATGGTCAAGGCAGCCAGAAAAGCAAGAAGCAGAATCTTACATCTCCTGCAACACCTGAAGCGGTAAAAGAGGAAGTAAAGAAGAAGAAGAAGCAGAAGAAAAGATGAAAGATTAGACCTACTGCTGCCAAACAAGCATATATATGTGGAAGAGAGGGCAATGAGGAGAAGAAGAAGGGTGTTTGGAAGACAGGGCAATGTTTTATCACAAGTTAGATCCTGGGTTTCAGTAGTGAAAGTCGATAAGTAAGTTATTAATAGGTGTTTAAAAAACAAACAAAAAACTAAAGACAATAACAACTTGAAAACCATTTAATTTTACACATACACTGTCCCTTTATTTCTCAACATAATTTCCACCAACACTGATGCACTTGTCCCATCATTTTATCAGTCCTTCAAAACCTGCTGCATAGAACTGCATGCTCTGGTTTCTAAACCACATTTTCACTTCCCATTCAACTTCTGTGTCATTTGCGACCTAGATGGTTAATTTTCTCCTGAGTTAACCCAGCCGTATGTGGCCCGGCATTGTCATGAAGGAGCAGTGCTCCTCTAGTCAGCAGGCCTGGACATTCTCTTCAAATTGCATCATGAGGCATTTATAAAACTTTACAGTATGAATCAGCATTCACATTGTCACCTCTTTTTTGTAAATTGGTCAAAAGAACTTCTTGAAAATCCCAGAATTCTGTTAGCAAAACCTTCCCTGCACTTGAATTTGTGAACACAAGGCAAAGAAGGATGTTTCCAATGCACAGAAGCACACTTTGATTTGGACTGGTAGTAATGCACCCATGATTCGTCCCCAGTAATAATCCTGTTCAGCATGTCTTCTCCTTCATCTGCATATTGGCAGGATGCTGCAAGGACAGGCCTACTTGATTCATTTTGTGTTTGTCAATCAGTTGAGTTGAATTGTGTCAAGAACTGACCTAACAGCACTCCAGGCATTCCCATATGTGTTCCCTCCTCATTTTCAGCAGCCAGTGCAGAGTTCCAATACTGATGGTACAAGTCACAGGTCTTGTCTTTCCTCTGAGTGTAGTGAGCCGGCCAGACCCTCTGGTTACACCCAGGTGCCTCATTCTTTCCAGGCTATAATAATCTTGTTTCTCTACTGGTTCTGTTGCTTGTACCCAAAGGGCCTTGACCACATCTGCCTTGCCATGTATCAATTCATCACCCACTGGTGCAGATCCAGTCAATCTGTCTGCCTGTTCATTACCCACCATGCCGGCATAGCCTGGAGAAACGAGCCAAAGTATGCTCACTACCCGTGACCTTCCCAGTGAAGCCTGCCACTCTGCTCGAAGCATCCCTGTCTTCACCTTTCTCAGCATGCTTTCAAAGTTTGTCAGTCAATTATCTGAGTACCCAACTTGAGCACACTTTCTTAAATTTCAATAGATCATGCATTATGTTGTATGCTGAACCATGTAAACACCCTACTGCAACTGCTTCACAGTCAACCCTTACTCGCCTGTCACCTCTAATTATTTCCTCCACCTGCTGCACAGATGTGTCTGTTGCAATCTCAACAAGATGACCAGATCAGACTTAATCAACAATTTTCAAGCGTTTTTGAGAAAACTTTGTTACCCAGCTATGCATCTTTTTACAGAATAAATATTTGTAAGCATAATCATTAAGCATTTCCTTATGATTGCAGGCAACCCTTTTGGCTCCCCACCCCTCCCAACCCCCCAAAAAACCGCATAACAGCATGTTGTTCTCTGAAGGTACACTTTGTAAGTACATTCGCAATTTTGTTTCTATGTTGCGAATGCGCATGCAACACCTAGCGCCACCTACGAACGGAGACATAAAGTTTAAAGTTGCTGTCACCTAATGACACCTTTAGAAACCACCAACTACATTCTCCTGCCATCCTATAACCATTTGTGAGAAACTTATCGACTTCTTGAATTTCTGGCAGGGTCTATATTTTCTTCCCAACCAGCATATTTTTCGTCGCTGAAATCCAACCTGGCAAAATGAGTACAAAAATTAGTCTGTACAGAAATAATGGCTTTTAAAGGAACTGGCCACTCTCCTCCATTTTAGGGATGTATAGTAAACATGAAATTGTTACAGATCACAAAAATATGGATGTAGCATTATATGTCCCAAACACCTCAAGGTGGGTTAATAAATGTTTTACTACCTTAAAACTTTAATAAACTTTATTTACTATAAATACAGTCTGGCAAACGACTCATTATTGTTAGGTCACAAATTGTTGTTGACTGTCTGATCAGCTCCCTCCAACTTTGATGGTCAGATGCAATGGACTTGATGGTTGCATGCCTAAGGCTTGTCCAGTCTGTCAAGTTCTGTATCCGGGTCTTTCTTGGTCTGCATCTTCTTCTCTTCCCTTCTTCTGACCCCTGTAGCCTTGCGTATGAGAGGACATCACATCTTATTAGAGGTCCGTACATGTCCACAAATGACAATAAAGCTTTTTGAGGGCACTTTTAAAACCATAAATTCAATCTGGCAAGCTATTTAACACTGTCGGTACCAGCCTATAACAACTTTAATTCCTCATATCCCAATAAATGCTAGTTTAAATGCTGAATGTTGAATTAAGAATCGACATCACAGCACTCAGGACACTCCTATAAGTGCTCAGTGCCCATCTTCAGCAGCAAGTGAAGAGTTCCAATTTTGATGGTACCAGTAACAGTTTGATTGTATATCGGTCTCATCCTTCCCCCGAGTGTTGAGTGTCAGCCAGATCCCCTGGTAACTCCTCGCAGCGCCATTCTCCTAAGACTGTAATGATCTATCTGCGCTTCCGCACTGTTCACTCTCTCCCAAAAAGCCCTGCTAGTTTAAAGTAGTCAATGTATGAGTCCAAAGAAGTCAAAATAATAACACTATGGGCAGAAAGAAACAAAAATAACAATTCAGATTAATTAGTCAATGTAACAACTATGATAAGAGAAGATGCAGAAATATCTTTGAATTAATGAATGACTGAGTTTCATGGAACCACAGGATTGTAGCGAATAGACACCCAAAGGTCCCACTGTAGGAAAATAAAAATAAAAAATAAAAAAAATAAACCCACTATCACCCTAACCAGCATGTCACAACAATTGACTAATTAGAGGTTTCCTTTTAAAGTCAAAGTGCTTC
The DNA here is from genome assembly GCA_905116865.2 of Candidula unifasciata. Lineage (NCBI taxonomy): Eukaryota > Metazoa > Mollusca > Gastropoda > Stylommatophora > Geomitridae > Candidula > Candidula unifasciata. The sequence continues at coordinate 31,944 of CAJHNH020006235.1, read as the reverse complement.
TGTCTAAAGGGTGAGGAAATGACAGTGTTTACACATAATCCAGATCTGTAAAATGTACGTACATGCAGAAGGCAAGTTCTGGGAAAAGACTGAAGCGCAAAAGTAGACAAACAACAGCCATAACTTTCCACCAGAGTTTACAACAAGTGAACGTAAAGAAGAGAAGAAGAAACCTGTATCAAGGTGTATTTTTTTTTTCAAAACTGGCCTTGGCTCATAGGCTGACCCAACCTTAAATGGGAACCAGGTAATGTCCTTGGAAGTAAATGTGACTGGTCTATAAAAAAATATAGGACTAGCACCATATGCCCAATGTGCCAAAGGCCTGAAAAGATGGTCCTTTACCTACTTAATTCCAGAAAAGCTGAAAGAGTTATTCTTCTTTCTGTTGTCCTATAGCTTATGCTGTGAAGCATCACTTAGAGGAGCCAGATATAGTTTCCTGTCTTCTGGTAGTTGGAAGCCTCTGTTAATGCCATATTGTGTTTCTGTTGTTTCTTTTACTGCCTTCACCCATCTCGCTCATGGTTGGCCTCTTGATTTGTAGCCTGCTGTTCTCATGTAGTACACTCTAGCTGCTGGCTGATTTTATTCCATTCTGACCAGATGATCAAACTATTTTATTCTATGATGTTCTATGAAACCATTTATTGGTACTGTGCCTACCACTGTTCTTAGTTAGTGACTGTCTCTTCTTGTTTTTTCACCGCAACATTTCTTATACATCTCATCTCACACGTTTATGTTTTTATAGAACTGTCCAAGTTCGGCATTAATAGCACAAAGTTGGCAGGATTTATCAGCTGCTTGTGTGTGTGAATCTTTGGAAAGAGTTAATAATGTGCTGAATATGTTGTCTCACCTCCCGTTACAAACATGCCAGCAGCACTTTTCACCCAAGTGAGTGTCTGAACATTTGATGCGGCACTAGGAAGTTGGAAGAGCATGATGGTCTTTAAGTTTGGAACATCGACCAATTGAATGCCTTCTAGCCGGTTGCATATGAGAAGGTAATCTGTAGACAAGGGGTCCCACTCCAGCACAACAACCGGGTCTGATAGATTGTCATTGTCTGTCGCTGGGTCTGGTTTAAATACATGTTTCTGTACTTTTTCACCTGCAATATAGCAATTTAAATACATGTTTCTGTGCTTTCTCACCGGCAATATAGAAATTTAAATACATGTTTCTGTACTTTCTCACCTGCAATACAGTAATTTAAATACATGTTTCTGTGCTTTCTCACCTGCAATACAGTAATTTAAATACATTTTTATCTGCTTTAACACCCGCAATATAATAATTTCAATATTTGCTTATCTGCTTTAATACCTGGAAAATAATAATTTTAATACATCCTTCTCTGCTTTAAGACCTGGGATACAATAATTTAAATACACGCTTCACTGCTTTAACACCTGGAATGTAATATTTTAAACACACGTTTCTCTGCTTCTACACCTGTAATATAATAATTTCAATATAAGTTTATCTGCTTTAATACCTGGAAAATAATATTTTAAAATGTCTCTCTGCTTTAACACCTGTAATATAGTAATTTAAATACATGCTTCTCTGCTTTACCACCTGTAATGTAGTAATTTAAATACATGCTTTTCTGCTTTAACACCTGTAATATAGTAATTTAAATACATGTTTCTCTGCTTTAACACCTGTAACATAGTAATTTAAATACATGTTTCTCTGCTTTAACACCTGTAATATAGTATTTTAAATACATGTTTCTCTGCTTTAACACCTGAAATATACTATTTTAAATACATGTTTCTTTGCTTTAGCACCTGTAATATACTATTTTAAATACATGTTTCTCTGCTTTAACAACTGAAATATACTATTTTAAATACATGTTTCTCTGCTTTACACCTGAAATTTACTATTTTAAATACATGTTTCTCTGCTCTAAAAATTTGAATATCATAATTTAAATACATGCTTCTCGGCTTTTGCACCCTGAATATCATAACTCAAGTAGGTGCTTCTGTGGTTCTGCACTTGAAATATAATAATCTAAGTAAGCATTTCTTTCCTTTCACACCTGGAATATAATAATTTGAATATATGTTTCTGAGCTTTCTCACCTTAAATATGAAAATTTAAATAAATGTTTCTGTGCTTTCTATCTGAAAATAAAGGAACACTGAAATCGTCATTTGAATAAAATGTTTATAAGCCAGTTACATAGCAATTTCTTTAAATAACTGACATGTTTCAATGTGTGATGTCTACAGGATAAAAATTGCTAGCCTCACAACTGTGTTATAAACTAGTCAGCACAAGATCGATGATATGGTCAATGTCAGGGACCTCTTCTAGCACCGCCGACAGAATTATTGAACAGAACATCAGTTAAAACATAAACAAACCATAAGGACTGTTTAAATGAGAACTAGAAGAACTGAGGTAATATTCTTCAAGACATTTCAGTCCCAAACAGTTTTTACTTAAATTCTTTCTGTTTTAATGAGTTGAGCTTAAAGGCAAAAGATGCATAATGTCTGAAGCAGTTCAGCAGAGACAGTGGCAGATGGGACTTGTTAAAATGAGATACACTGAGTTAATACAACATATATATGCGAGAGAAGACAGCAAGAACATCATATTATCATCACAATGATCAAGGAAGGTATGGTGAGTTCACTGGTACTCAGAGTTAATTTTGTTAGAGAATACAGCAAAATTAAACTATGCCATCAGTCCTACTAAACTGTCACAATGCTCCCCCACCCTGTTCAACACTAATGTCCAAAGGTATACAGGTGACAAAATAATCCTACACAAACAGTCGAAACCTATAAATGAATCCATGACAACAGATATCATACCAGAATTCTTAGCAACCTAGAATAATTTCTCGATTCACATTTCTAAGTTTGTTTGACCTGAGAACTTTAAAAAATCTGCCTTGATGTGGATTCAAATTTAAAACCAATGGAAGGAATTCCTGCTAGATTCTGTACTACTATGCATAAGATACAATGTTTTGTAACTCTCAAACAGTGACAACGGTCATGGCAAAAATAACCTAAAAAAAAAAAATTAAATAAATAAATAAAGGCATCCATCAGTCCCTGGGGACTATGGAGATGTGCCGCTGGCTTTCGGAACAGCATCTGCTGTGACTGTAAAGTCTGATGCAGGAGTGGCAGCTTTTGCCACCTAGGATACAGAGAAAAGCAGATACTCTCCCTCTAGGAGGCTGATTTACTCTCTCCGGCGCTCCTCTCTATAGCTTGCTGTTTGGTTTTCCAAAATGCAACAATCCACCTTTCCCTTTCTGTCACCATAGTAGTCGATCTGCAGCTGATTTTGTCCAAGTTTCAGTACCTATGTTGGTATCTATCAGGTCACGTTTGCTTATGTTTTTATAGCGTAGCTTTGGCCTCCCCGTAGGTCTATTCCGAGTTTCCAGTTCACTATACAGGAGGTCCTTTGGAATACTGCCATCCTCCATGCGGGAGACATGTCCCAGCCAGCGCAGACGTCTTTGCTTCAGTAGACAGTATATTGATGGTATTTTTGCTCTTGTGAGTAAACATTCGTCGGAGACAAGGTCCTGCCCTGATATACCAAGGATGCGCCTTATACAGCACATGTGGAAGATATTCAGTCTCTTTTCTTGGGAAGCAAATAAAGTCCAGGATTTGCTACCATACAGTAGCCTGCTCAAGACAGAAGACTCATAAACTTTCATTTTGTTATTATCAGTCAGCTTTTCATTTGACAAAACTCACTTAGTGAGATCTGAAAACATTGCAGAGGCCTTTCCTATATGTCTATTCATCTCTGCATCCAGGGAATGATCTCCTGAGATTCGTGAGCCTAGGTATTCAAACTCATGTACAGCCAACAGCTGATGGTCATCAACAGCAGTATTTGGGGCACTTTCAACATTCATTCCCATCACTTGCATTTTGATGAGACTGATGGTAAGCCCAAATTCTTTGCATACATTTGCAAAGGGATTCATATATATATATGTCTATTTATCTCTGCATCCAGGGAATGATCTCCTAAGATTCGTGAGCCTAGGTATTCAAACTCATGTACAGCCAACAGCTGATGGTCATCAACAGCAGTATTTGGGGCACTTTCAACATTCATTCCCATCACTTGCATTTTGATGAGACTGATGGTAAGCCCAAATTCTTTGCATACATTTGCAAAGGGATTCATGAGGATCTGCAGATCACCCTCTGTATTTTCCACAATGGCTGCATCATCCCTGTGGCATCTTGTGTGCATCTTCGTCCATGCACGTAGCCTAGACAAATTAAAAAGATTGCCATCTGACAGTGAACATAGATTTATCCTTTTAGTGGCCGTTCTGAATGAACACCCCAATAATGCAGTAAAAAAGATGCCAAACAGCGTGGGAACCTGAACGCATCCTTGCTTTACTCCGTTTTGAATCTGGAAGGGTGAAGATGATGAATCCTCATATATTATGGCTCATCAATTACGTGAAAACAAAAAGACAAGCCACAATATCTTCTTCTGCCTCCATCCTTAATAAGGCAGTTGGCATGTTATGTTGTGGTTTAGTGCTAGGCTGCGGTATCTGCACCTTTCAGGCCAAAACATTTGATTTCAGAAAAATCATAATTGGTAGTCTTGTATGATATTCTTGTTAGGGGCAATCGGTCTAACCCCCCCCCCCCCCCCCCCCCCCCACAGATGTGGCCCCAGAACATACATTGGTAAAAACTACAACATTATTATTAAGGTCAGAAACTGGAATGGAACCACTCACCCATCTGCACGAAGGATACGGAACCATTCTCATGACCAACAGCAACCTGTGATGTTTTTGCATGATGCCACCGAAACAAGGTAACTGGCGATGCAAAAGACTGTGTCTCCTTCACAATGGACAGATTTTGGCTGTTCTGGAAACACCAAAGCCAGATGGGACCATTTTTTCCAGTTATTGTGAGGCACTGCTGTTGGTCTAAGGTCCATCCAATGTTACAGACTGCTTCCTTGTGGTTGTGTCTGAAATTATTTAAATACACTGAAATATCAATTGCTGTGAAGTCCTTAAACAGCTTTAAAAGTCTATGGCTAAGCACTAGCAGAGAAATCAAAATTAAAATTTCAACAGTATGCATTTTCTCTGTAGCAGCATGAGGATGTGAGTCCTGGGCTATCTCCTAGTCCTTAAGAAAGAAAATAGGGGCTCTGAGCTGAAAAGCTATAGAAACATTATCAGAATACCATGGAAAAAGAAGAGCAGAAATACTGACATTAAAAAAAATCTGAACATCAAGGAAGATTGGCTGATAAACAGCATCTTGTCTCAGAAGCTGAAATCTTTTGATCATATTAATTGCCATGGCAGATGGGGAAAAAATAAGAAGGCACTAGGAAGGAGGGGCAGAGGCTGAACAACACGAAGTTGGGCACAGGATAAAAGTGGCTCCTTTGATAAGAAAATTACACTAGGTGAGAGAGCTGGCTAGAGACCGAGTTTCTTTTAGGCAGACTGTGATAAGAGCAATGTTCTGCATAGGATCTGCTATATGATGATGATGATGGGAAGTCCTTTCAGATTATACAAATAATTAAAACAGATTAGTTGCATGTCTTTTTCAGGACGCTGCTGATGTAGAGGCCTGGACAATAAACAAGAAATTATAAAACTTAATTGAGTCTCAGGAACTGTGGATATGCAGAAGAATATCTTTGCAATGAAACTCACAGGGGACAGAAGACCAAAAAAAAACACATGGAGAAGGGAGCCAGAGAGAGAAATAAAACAGATGGGTTCTATTCCAATATCTCCCCCAAAACAGACAGTCGAATATTTTAGGGGGTGGCTGCATGCAGTCGTGGGTCCTAGGCTGCATGCAGTCGTGGGTCCTAGGCTGCATGCAGTCGTGGGACCTAGGCTGCACTCTCTCGTGAGACGTAAGTGGGTTGGGGTTAGGCCCAGTTCTAGATGTTTTGGGGCAGTTAAAAGCATCAGAAAGCTGGGAAACCCGCTCTTACCATCCTCTAAAATATTGCACTGTTCCGTGATGTCATCCTGGGGTGAGATATCGGGAAAGCACCAAAAGAAGGATAGAACCACTTGGCATGAGCTGGTAGAGGGCCTATGCTCCTTTGGGGATTAGGAAGGCAGAAGGAGAATGTGGTTGTTACAAATAATTTGAGAAATATAGTCAAAAGTATTCACTAGTACTTATATAAATTTAAACAAAGGCAACACAAACAACAGATTGCACAATTTATTGCCTGGCATATTTCGCTGTATCTCGTCAGGTGCATACTACAGTAACAATTACATAAATGAAGCAAATAAGTGAATCCTTTATAACTAAAGTACAATTTCAACATTGATCAAAAATGACTGCCTGTTTTTAACCAGGAAAGCCGTAAAGACTGAACCATCTCTTTCTTAATACAGTTTTCTAGATGCAGGTGACGAATCACGAAAGCTTTCGAGAAATCTTAGTGTTCTGCCAGTGGTTGACGTACGAAGGATTTGAAATGCGTTTAGTCACCACGTGTCCAGATTTTAGAAGATGTGGTGCTATTACAGAGGGGTGATCTTTGCGGGAACAGCGAAATATTCCAGGCAATAAATTGTGCAATCTTTTGTTTGTGTCATCTTTGTTCACATTTACACCGGAGAAACATTGCTTTGAACTTATATAAGTGATGGCAGGTGTTGAGATCACATAACACATTCATTATTATCTGTTAGCTTGATCTAAGCAACTTTGTTTCCATAACAGTCTTTCAAAATGTCTCTCTGTCATATTCCACAAGTCTTATGTATTCTTTTCCCCTTCTTCTTCTTCCTCCAAATACCCTACTAAAGTGTTGGAGAGATGTAAGGATCTTCTGTTTGCTCTTTCTAATGCACTGCATAAGCTGGTCTTCATTTCTTTTGCATGGTTTTCCATTCAATCAGTGTTCATGATACTTCTTCAGTATGGCTCTCTGTGGCAGTTGGACCCAGGGCATTCTCATGAGATGACCAAATCATCTTATCTGTTGCTCTTTACCTTTGTTGCTGTTATGTTTTAACAATCTCTACTGCATCTTGAATTCATTGTTTGTTCAATTATTGTCAGGGATTCATAGAATTATGTTAAAAACTCTTTTATTTAACATGAAAGAATTTTTTTTCAGAGCCTCCAATGATATGGGTCTGTTGCATTTGGTGTTCACCATTTTTCAAAAAGGTTACAGCAAATATTAGTAGACTTTTACCACTGTTTTCAATATCTGCATCCAGTTTTCTTCTTCTTCTCTACTTCATTTTCCTCTTTTTCAAGAATATTAACTCTTTGAGTCCCAAGGAACGCATCATGCGTTCATAGGTTCCTACCTAGAAGCCCAGTGAACACATGATGCGCCGATTTTATTACTTTCTTTACTACCCCCTGGGCCTGTGATGCTAAACCCCCTGAGACTCAAAGAGTTAATGTCCTAAAACACACTGGTCAGTCCCTTCGTGTGTTTCAGGCCCAATTTCTGGAAGGGGGTGGGGGACGGGGGGTATACACCCACCCTGTTAAAATGTATGTTGTAAATTACCTTTAAAGGCAAACACAGAAGGAGAAGGAGATGAAAAAGAAGAAGAAGAAGAAGAAAAAGAAGGAGAAGAAGAAGAAGAAGAAGAAGAAGAAGAAGAAGAAGAAGAAGAAAAAGAAGAAGAAGAAAAAGAAGAAGAAAAATAGAAGAAGTGTGATGAGGTAGGGGGCTGGGAAGAAAAAAAGAAGAAAACACTGGTCACAACCCACATTCCTAGTCCAAAATTCCTTACCTAGCCACAACTTCCTGTTTGGTAACATCCCAGATGATGACAGTGCCATCAAGGCTAGAACTTGCCAGATAGTCTGGTTTCTCAGGGCACCAGCATATACAGGTTACTGTACCTTTATGCTCAGACATAATAGATAGCAGGCGGTACTCACTGTACTTATGGTCAAGCTAAAAGTAAAAAAAAAATAATAATTATATGTAAATCTACCATTTTATAAGATAGTGCAGTTGCCTGCAAGATAGCAGAGAAGCAGGGTTATTTTGTCTGAACAGCATGGCTCTGTGGTCAGTCTAAACTCATATAAATGTGTACAAGATTTCTTCATCCTAGCATTAGTTTTATTGGTCTGTCCCCACGTGAGATGCTAGTTTTTGTTATTTTGAAGCCCCACCCTGGCTGTGGTCAGGGAGCCCCAATTATAACAATACAGTTTTAACAGGGTTTTGGGGACCTGTCCCTGTGTGATCCTCATCTGAATGGTGACACTTTGTGTCTTCGGGTGTTTATTATAACTAGGTGTGATGTCCTGGTGGGGTCAAATGTCAGTCAGTCAGTTCATCCTAGCATTCACAGGCTGTAAACTCCAGTGGAAAAATCTGGTTGTTCATGCACCTCAGTTCCAGAACTTGAGTTGTGTGTACACATTTGTTTTACAGATCTGACTTATGTCTGCAGATTGCTGGTTCTTCATCTCTCAGGCAGAGCAGATGCCCTCTGACTTAGATGAGAACACCCTTAATTAGTCGACTGTTAGGACATGCTTGTTAGGGAGGCTGTAAGTCTATTCTTTCTCACCTCAAAAGTGGGCCGGAGAAACCACATGGGAACAAGTGGTCCACAGATCACCTGAAAAAAAGTATTGTAAAATAATCTTTTTATGCTGAGGCAAATGACTCTGGGCCGCGATAATCCTCATTTTCCAACATTTTGGCCCCAACATAAACCTAGTTGAGTTGCTTTACCATTCAAATTCTTTTGCATTCTTTTACTATTTCACAAGAGCAAGATGTAGAATTACCTCATAGATATAAATTGCAAGACTGGCGGCATAGGCGAACCTGCTGCCACTGACAGAAACCACATCATAGTTCCATGGTTGGCAACCAGCTGGTAACAGAGCTACCTGTCGGACCATTTCTAGTCAGTTTTTTCCCACATACTTTCCTTCAACCTGAAAAAATTGTATTCACGCTATAATAAATGGAGATAGTGTTTACACTGTAATAATTAAAGACTGCACCAACATTGTAGTAAATGAAAAACTGTATATACACTGTAATGGATGAAAATATTATTTACAACATAATGTATTTACTCTGTTAGAAATGAAAAATTACATTTACGCTGCAATTAAATGATAATAATTATTTGCACTTAAATAATTTAAATAATTAATTTTTACACTGTAACAAATGAAAACTATATTTAAACTGTATACAATTAACAAGATAATGTTACGTTTTTTCATCATGATTTCACCTGGAGACTGAAATGATAAATAAAAATATGTATAACAGTTATTACTGCACAACAGTGATGTGATTATTGTCCCCGGAGCTTGACACAAGCCTATTATTAAAAAGGCCTGACTTCCCTAGTATTCAGTATGTATTGTGTGCAAGGGCGCTCGAGCGGATAAGAGAGAGAGAGAGAGAGAGAGAGAGAGAGAGAGAGAGAGAGAGAGAGAGAGAGAGAGAGAGAGAGAAAGAGAGAGAGAGAGAGAGCTGAACTCATATTCACGAGTCACATTACTTCTGAGTAGTAGTTTGGTTAGTATAGAGACTCAGTCTAAGTTCTCTAAAAAAAAAGTAAGACTGTCGCAGGGCTACAGTACAGGTGCGCGTTGTGTTTTACAGTGAACATTACAACTATACTTTTGCACATACAGAAAAACATTAAATTTAATTAAGACATCAAACTTATTAGTAATGAAATGTGATAAATTTATCTTCCACGACGATCTTGCTAATTCAACACAGATATGTGCTGCTGATAAAATATACCGTTGCTGAATTCGTAGGAGCTGCAAATATTTCGCTCAGAGCACTGCTCACATTCAAGGTTAGTCGAAATACCAAACTAAAACTAATGTTTTTGATATTATTAATATGATATTTTTCCTCAATTCCCTAATTCCCAGATGTTTCGTTCTTCTTCTGCTTTTGTTTGTACTCTTCCTGTTTCATTTCATGTCTTGTTAATGCCTAAATTTACCCTGATTGTTTCTTTAAACTCTTAGCGCACCCGTCAGAAAGTTTATGAAACGTCGTAATCATCATTATCATCATCACCAGTATCCAACTATGCCACCCTCGTACACTCAGCGGCGAGACATGCTTGTAACTTCTATAATCGGCGCTTACATTTTCCAGTGCAAAAATTTTTTTTAAAAATTCTTTTGCTTGTTATTACTGTTTATTATTTATTACAAATACATCACTAGGTTTCTACCTCGCCGAACACGTAAAGCTTATTTAAAGTTTTAATATAGTGGAACAATATACTAACGGCATGCTTACGCGACTCATGCAGAAACTGTAACGTGTGAAAGCTACCAGTGACTAGTACTTCTGTGCTGGCTGCACCCAACAGCGAAGCGATGAGAAAAAATATCATGTGATACCCTATTTAGCATAATGGTTACCTGATAACGCTTAGACATGCGAACTGATCACACCTCGCCACCATATTCGTCCCATAGAAATCGCAGTCTATTGGTTCATTTCAGTCTATCCTGTGTTTGAGGACCCCTATACCGGGTATGGTGGACGACCTATATTTTATAAACCAATCAGCACTCAGTGGGTGATATGATCACAATTGTCACCGGCTGCCTTTACTTCCCATGACTTTACCTGGCACCAGTTCAAAGCTGGGCTGATCTGGGAGCCGAGATCAATTTTGAAAAAAAACAAATCGGGCCTTCGGGTCCACTGGCGAGCGTCTATCCGCGACAATGTAAACCAAAATTACATAGCATCAATGAATGTAGCATTTACAAACGTCCTGCTTGAAGAAACTGTGAAAATTATATGTGACCGTATAGGAAACAAAAAGCTGCTGGTGGGTTTACCCATTAGAACTTGAGGAATTTTTCCTGTTGTGCACATCTAGCATCAGCTTCAACTTCCTTAAGCAGTCTTACCGCCAGACAATAATCAATGGCCGGCTGAAAAGTAAATAATTCGAAATGCATCATCCTTGTTTACTATATGCCCAGAATTTAGAATGTTGAATAAAGAATCGACAGCACAGCAATCGGGACACCCCTACAAGCACCCCGTCCCTATCTTCAGCAGCAAGCGAAGAGTTAAAATTCCGATGGTATCAATAACTGTCTGATTGTATATCCGTCTTGCCCTTCCCCTGAGTGTCCAGCATCAGCCAGACCCCCTTGTAACTCCTCGCAGTGCCATTCTCCTCAGACATGATCTCTCTGCGCATCCGCACTGTTCACTCGTTCCTAAAGGGCCTAGCTTGTCATACATCAGTTCACCACCAAGTTGTGCAGAGCCGGCCAGTCTATTTGCCTGCTCATTTACCAACACACTGGCACGACCTGAAGAAAATATCCAAAGGATGCTAACTACCCCGGACCTCTGAAGTGATGCTTGCCACTCTGCACGAAGCATGCCTGTCTCCACCTTTATCAACATGCTATGTGAGTCAGTTACAATGACGGCATGTGTGTAGAATTTAGAATAAGGCACGCAACTGGTGATGATGGATTTTTTTCGACCAGTCACCCGATTCTTTATTGTTGAGTTGTTGGTGGTTTGCATTGATTTTATCACCCACAGTGGAAAATGTTCAGCAACCCGTTTCTCCAGTCGTCGATCAGTTCTGCCGACATATGCAACGTTAGTGGTGCATTTACTTTGGTAAATACATTTAGATTTTGCGTACGTCGACGCTGGGTCTCTCCCTGGTGGCATAAGAATTGCGGTGGTTTTAAATTTGATAACATTCATGGCTGCGTAAAAGGTTTGGCTGACTGCTTTTTTGAGCCGGTCATATAAACGTTGCATAACATCATCTTCCCCGAAAAGTTAGATGGATATAAAATATAAACTTTTTCTTTTTTGGCACCGATGTTTTTACAGTAATTTGTTAGGTCAACTGGCAATGGTCCGCACTAGGCACTGGTTGTATTGCATTGGTGCAAAATTGTTAAAATTGTTGTAGGCACGCTGGCCTGTCAAAATAACTTTACGATAAACTGACCTTTCAATAGTGCCATCATCTCTACGTCTAAGTAAAATGTATAGAAAGGCCAAGACAGTGCAATTTTCATGTTGTGGGGACACTGCAATGTTTTTGTGTATTTGGTTCAGTTTGATGGGAAATGATTCTCCCTCAAATTACTCCTCGCAGCGCCATTCTCTTCAGACCGCACTTTAAGAAGGAGTGAACAGTGCGGAAGCGCAGATCGATCATTACCGTCTGAGGAGAATGGCGCTGCGAGGAGTTAACAAGGGATCTGGTCGACGCTCAACACACAAGGGAGGATGAGACAGATATTCAATCAGACAGTAACTGGTGCCATAGGAATTGGAACTCTTCGCTTGCTGCTGAAGATGGGGACGGAGCGCTTACGAGGGGGTATCCTGAGTGCTGTGATGTCGATTCCTAATTCAACATTCTAAATTTTGGGCATATTGTAAACAAGGATGATGTATTTCGAATTATTTACTCTTCGGCCAACCGCAGATTATTGGAGTTTGGGGAAGCTTCGGCTAACAACCTGATTGATTTAGATTTCTGCAGACAGAAAGACATGCCTTTCACCTTGGTGTTGCCCTGGTGAAACAGGCAGTTTGTAAATGTAGTTGATTTTGTGTTTCGGTTCGAAGGATCAATAATTGGCTTCATGATAATCGATTGTTTCTGTAGTATGCACCTGACGAGATACAGTGAGATATTAAAGATTGCTTACTGCACACAAATAAAAATAGAGTTAAGTTACTCGAACATCTTCACGTACAATTAAAATATAACATTCATTGCAGAATGATCCATTCGAAAATCGCTCTACCTCTGTGTGTGGTTAAGGCGACAATATCAGATTTAAGAGCTATTATTCGGTTGTAATCTCAATTGATATTCATTGTGTAAGATCCGATGCTTGCGTCTCAAAGATCTTCAAAAGTGAAACCGAATAATATACTTTTTATTGCAGTTTCAAATAATTCCGAAAACAATAGGTCCCGTGTTCAAACTACCTATGATAGAAAGCTAGCAAACGTTACAAATCACGTATGGCTGATCGTAAGGCGGCTACTCAGTCAAAATGTTTTGAAAGAAAATCACATCTGCAGGCAAATAGAGCTTGTTACTTTAGGTGGTATTAGAGTCAGATGGACAAACTAGAGCGCATTCAGAACGCGGCTATGCGGGTCATTCTGGGTTGCACCAGAGACACCCCAGTGGTGTGTATGCGATACATCCTTGGTTTGTCGACGGTTGCAGGTAGGCACAAGGCGCTGCAGGCGAAGTCACATCTCAGGGTAGCTGCAGACAATGACCACCCGCTGCATGAAGCTCTTGGTGCAGTTAAGGGAGGTCATGGATGGCTCAGGCAGAAGACACAATCAGACAGGTTTGCATCCTTGAGAACATTAGGCGAGGAGAGGAGTGGGTCAAAGTGCCACCTGAACAGTCAGACTTGTGCAGAGTCACAATAACGCTGAGCCGGGAATGCAGAGACTGGCCAGCAGGTGGCACAGAGGTGGAAATTCAGCAATGAATTCAAGATAATGCTCGCTCAGAGAATTTGATCATTTATATAGACGGTTCAGTGCCAAGAGGCAAAAGAAGTGCTTGGGGCTTCTTAGAAAAAGTTAATGGTCAACGTTTAGTGCAGGAGAGCCTAGCATATGATACCACAACATCCAGCTTAAGAATGGAGGTGGAGGCGGTCACAGCAGCTTTCCGCTGGCTAGAGAACACGACACACACACACACACACACACACACACACACACACACACACATTGTGATTGTAACTGATTCAAAAAGCATGCTGAGGAAGATCAGAACAGGAATGCTTCGTGCAGAGTGGCATGCTTTGCTGCAGAGGACACGAGTGACGAGTATTGTCTGGATTTTTTCACTGGGGAACGCCGGTGTGTTGGGAAATGAACAGGGGGACAGACTGGCTGGCTCTGCACAACTTAGTGGAATACTGATACATGATAAGGCAGACGTGGTTAGTGCCTTGTGGGAAAGCGTGTACAATTCGGAGGAGCAGATGAATCACCACAGTCTGGAGAGATTGATGCAGTTGGGGGTGACGAGAGGTTCTAGCAGATGCTCGAGGCTCAGAGGAAAGGCAAGACTGACGTTTAATCAGAATGCTACTGACACCATTAGTCTCTGAACTCTTCGCTGGCTGCTGAAGATGGGGAAGGAGCGCTTATGGGTATTCCCCGAGTGCTGTGATGTCGGTTCTTGAATTAAATCAAATCAAATCAATCAGATTGGGGGAAGTACACCAGAGGCACGGCGATCTCGTAGCTAAAGATGCTCAAATAGACGTAAACGATTACTCTTGCAATAAATAAGAAAGAGGAAGAGTTTGAGGATGAAAAAGAAAAGGAAAAAAGAAATGATGTTGATGATGATGAGGTGGAGGTTGAGGTTGAGCTGACTGAAATTAAGAACAAGGGCAGGTATCGCAACAACAAAAATGTAACTCTGACCCTTTTCCTCTAAGCTTAGGACTGAAACGTTTTCACAGTGAAACATAGTTTAATATTACATTAGTTTCTATTTTAAGTGTGTTCCTTTGCAAATTATAGGTTACAGTTATGTATTTAGTAAACTCAATTTTCCAAAAATAGCACTGATCACGTGATCAAACATGTATCGGCATGGAAATCTGTATAACATTAATGTTTTCACACACAGAAGAGTTCTCTTGCAGAACCGGCCCCCAACATTTTTTTTGGCAGTTGCTGTTTTTCGATACAAATTTACATTCAGTAGTTTTCCTTGCTATGACCGGTCGGTTCTCAATAATACCACTATCGAAATTAACACAAGACGAGCTGCTGCGAAATCGCCTGCAGCTGAGATCAAACCTGGCACCTCGGCATTAGTCATTACGAAGTAGGTTCGCGACACTTAAACGACAGACGCTGATTTATCTAGAGTAGAAACGCAAATTTTAAGACACTGTCAGGACTACATGAGCAAATGGTCTAATGTCTTCTTCTTCTTGTTCACCGGCTGTAAATTCCGGCGGTAAGTCGCGGTTGTTCGTCCAAATATGTATTTCCCATGCTTCATCAAAACTATTCCCCTGCAGACTAGTAGTGTAAGCATCATTGTGCAGCAAGACGTGTGTAGATTGATGTTTTCATAACAGTCTGCCGGGGAATTTCGCCACTCAGAATTCGTCCCGATACTGAAGCCTTACCCTGACTTTTGCCGGGGTCCGCAATATAGCCTAACTGTTGAACGCGGTTTCTGGGACCTCTCCACGGGTGATCCTCATCGGCATGGTGACACTTTGTGTCACCGGATGTATATCGCGCTGTGTGGTGTCTTGGTGGGGTAAAATTTACTTACTCACTTATTCGCCACTACCCATTCATGTGCATTTCAGTTACATTTTTTAAATTTATTGTGTACTTCATTTTGCCTTTCTTGAGCTTCTTAAGAACTGTCCGTGTGTAAAGTTTGAGTTCCACCCCCTCCCCAATAAGTTTTATATATGATTAATTCCACCCAGGCTTTTCCACTAGGAACACAAGAAAAGTTCCGGTAATCACCACAAAGTGCCTATACAAAGATACGGGTACCGACCACAAAGTGCCTATACAAAGGTACGGGTACCGACCACAAAGTGCCTATACAAAGGTACGGGTACCGACCACAAAGTGCCTATACAAAGGTACGGGTACCGACCACAAAGTGCCTATACAAAGGTACGGGTACCGACCACAAAGTGCCTATACAAAGGTACGGGTACCGACCACAAAGTACCTATACAAAGGTACGGGTACCGACCACAAAGTGCCTATACAAAGGTACGGGTACCGACCACAAAGTGCTTTTACAAAGGTACGGGTACCGACCACAAATTGCCTATACAAAGGTACAGGTACCGACCACAAAGTACCTATACAAAGGTACGGGTACCGACCACAAAGTGCCTATACAAAGGTACGTGTACCGACCACAAAGTACCTATACAAAGGTACGGGTACCGACCACAAAGTGCCTATACAAAGGTACGGGTACCGACCACAAAGTACCTATACAAAGGTACGGGTACCGACCACAAAGTGCCTATACAAAGGTACAGGTACCGACCACAAAGTACCTATACAAAGGTACTTGTACCGACCACAAAGTACCTATACAAAGGTACGGGTACCGACCACAAAGTGCCTATACAAAGGTACGGGTACCGACCACAAAGTACCTATACAAAGGTACGGGTACCGACCACAAAGTGCCTATACAAAGGTACGGGTACCGACCACAAAGTGCTTTTACAAAGGTACGTATCTTCGATTTTTTTTTTTTTTTATATCCAGAAACTATGAGTTGTTAACCCTTTGGCTCTATACTATGGATATCGTTCCACTTCGGTCTTGATTCCATGATAGGTACCGTGAATCTGGGAGAAATGTGGCTCTTCTGCTTACCCCCGGACAACAAGGTGTTCGTCACTCGGTCGCCGTGAAGTCAGGTTTAGCATACTCCGCTAGCGAGTCGGGCACGTATCTTTGATAATTTGAAAAGCAAAATTAAATTAGAGGAGCCCTTTTGAGGGACCGCTCAGATAGTGCTAGACCTAGATTTTTTACAGAGAAATCGGCTCTTGGTGGTGTGTTTAACATCACGTTGTCCGTCTTCGCTTCTCAGGGCATTAGCATTACCTGGTACCTTATTTTAAGCTGGGTTCTTGGTCCCCGATGAGTTCTCCTAAACCTGGTATGCACTGTATAGATGACAGACTTATCATTGCATGGCCAACCTATTTTTTTCATTTTTTTCATTTTTCGGTAGATTTGTTCCTAGTTAACCGGATGTGATTGTTCAGTTTACCAAAGAAAGAGAACACTTGCTGTTAGGGGAAAAACAGACGAGTAAGAAGAGGACAAGATGAAGATGAAGAGAGAGAGAAAGAATAGCAAAAGAGGAAGAAGAAAAAGAGAAGAAGAGGAAGACGAAGATAAAAGAAAGAAGAGGAGAAGACGAAGAAGAGGAGGAAGAGGGAAAAGAGGACGAAGACTTTACTGGTGATGATAAAAAAGAATTCCAAATTCCGACAATACGTAAAAATGTGCATTTATTTGTCGTCTCAATAGCATACATTACATTTATATGTCCTTCACATATCACATAACATACATAATATAACAGGAAGCCCACCACGTCCTAGTTCACACACAGACGTCCATTTTATTAGCGCTCACTGGTTACTCTTCTTGCCCGAAATTATTCAATTTTTGAATGCCTCCACAATGAAAGTTGCAGGGACGCCGTAACCTAGTAGTTCAGGCACTTCAAGGCGCCCCCCCCCCCCCCCCCCCCCCCCCCAAAAAAAAAAAAAAAAAAAAAAAAAAAAACCAACACCCATTATGTATCGATCAATCCCTCGTTTCTGAGCTAAGTAAGAGGTTTTAGAGATTTAGGACACAGACGGAATATTCTTCCAATGCCGGACTGGGAGAGAAGTCTGTAGCCCAACATCGGTCAGGTCGAGGCAACATCTGTTCAAGGCACATACGACCTGAACGTCTGAGCACCGGGGTCAATAGTTAAAGCTCACAGTAAATCAGAGAATTCATAATCTATTAACCAGCCAGCGAACCAACCAACCAGCCGTCTTGAAAACCCCACCCACCAACCAGCTAAACAACCAATAACAAACCGAATTTCAAACCAACCAATTGACACATTAACCAACCAAACGACATACCAACCAGCCAACAAATTTTCAGCAGTTATCCTGTCAACTAAACTTCGTCATTTGTCTAAAGTCAGGTCTTGGTTAGATATGACTGATATAACAGTAGCCGGTACCACCTGTTCTCTGTTACGCTGAATGTTGGGCGGCGTATACCAAACTTGACATCCCGTATTGTGCCAACGGCTTCTGGCGGAGGAGTGCATTGGAAAGGATACTAGCCTTGTCCTAGGAAGAGGAAATGCAACCTGAAAACGTTATGTTGTAGCAAGGCAGACCAGGTCCTTTGCCTTTGCTGGCAGCTGGTCTAGGAGAGAAGCTCCGACAGGCGGACAGATAGAGCACTGCTCTCCTGATCTGGCAGCTTCTGCAGCCTGCTTTATTCCTAACGTACTAGTGTTACTTTTTCTTTGGAGTAAACAAGGCAGGTTGAGCAAGGGATCATGATGCATGGGAAACATATGGTTTCTACAATACTGCCCAGACTTTGTGCTATGGAGAGGATGAACAAGAAATGGATTAAACTCACATGTTAACAACAATGGTCCTGAAATCCCATGCTATAATTGTGGAAGACTTTTCTTGACACGGGCGGGTCTTGTTAGCCACACTCGCCATCGCCCTGGGCTGTGAGTCCCATGCCTCCTCATAGCGCAATATAACACTATCGTCTGGAAAGGTACCAGTCAGTTAGATTAGGGACTGTCCATAACTGTTGAGGCTTGCTTTAGGTTGAATTGCTCTTTGTATAATAAAGATTATGTGTGTACTCCGTAGGTGTGTATTTTGAGTGTGTTCTCGGGTAGTGTGTCTGTCACAGGGCCGTATAACGAGCCGAATTTCAGTCGGATAGATACAAGGTCTCTGGCACAATCAATACATGTTTGGGGAAGGGGCACTTGACCCCTTGCAAACTTTTAATCCAAAAAAAAACAGTGAGGAAGGAGGTGGAGGGGTGCTCAGATCCCCTAAACAAAATGAATATGGTTAGGGAAAGGGGGTGGGGGGGGGGGCGCTATAAGAGCCCGAGTCCCCTCTGAGCGCCACAGGTTCTGATGGTCCACTTCGTCAGAACGCAGCTGTCTCAAAGATGGCGGTGACAGTATGTGCAGCTTCAAGCTTGGAAGTGTCCTTGTCTATTCGTATGGCGTGATCTGTCTTAGATTGTCAACTGAATGTCTAGACGAGGCATCATGGTGCTTTTTTCTCCAGCCCGTCATGGTGGCTGGCCAGATCTGATGTCTGGAGACACAAATACAAACAGATCAATAATAATATACACTGACACTAGAAAGCGACCTTGTATCGTGCCAGCTCGCCCCCACCCTTACCCCCTCCCCCACCTCCTCTCCCACCCCTCTCCAGTAAAATGCAGTGCTCAGTGTGTTCTTGGTATCTATTGTCTAACATCGTGCTATTTGTCCTTGCCTCGGAGTTAACGAATCATAAAATGTTTGCCTTTCCAAATCATTATGAGTAAGAAAAATAAATAACAGGGCCCTTCTTCATTCCTTCAAGCGTATTAGGCATAAAGGGATATCTCTGTATTTTGTAGATCAATCGGCATTCGATGGGTGACCTGATGAAAATCACGCGGGCCGTCTTTACTTTCCAGGACTTTACCTGGTACCCATTTAAACCTGGGTCGACCTAGGAGCTAATGTAATTAAAAAAGACTAGCCCCGTCAGGATCTGAACCCACGACCTTCGAATCCACAGGCGAGGGTCTAGTCGCTACACCATCGTGGCTCCATACCGTCTAATTTTACCGAAGTATTGAGGTTATCAGGTAGTCGGAGTTCTAATTTGATAGCAATCTATTCATCCCATAGTTGCTCCGTTTTTGTTGTCTCTTGTAAAAAAAAAAAAAAAAAAATTGTCACAGATAACAGCCTTAGCAAATCCAACAGCATTCACGCGTATTAAATGCATGAGGCAGAAGTCAGAAGTGCTAACGCAAACAGCCCAACACTAAGAATGCAATTCATCATCAATGGAAGTTTTGCTGGAAGGGAGTCTTTGGTGGATAAGCAGTGGGGTTAGCTGGTAAGTGACAGCATTTAGCTTTTGCATTCTGGTTTCTATCTCTCTATATCTAGCACTTTAACACTCTTTTTTTTTTTTTTTAAATCACAATTGACAACTTATTAGCGAGTAATTTTTGCACCTTGCTAAAGTCCAGAGTATGATAGTATCACTAATGTAGAGCTTTGGGAGAAAACTAAACAAGTTCCAGTGAACTAAGAGATGAAAAAGGCACTGGCGTTGGATAGGACACACGATAAGAAAACCTGAAAACAATATAACTAGAATGCCTTTGCTCTGGAACCCACAGGGGCATAGAAATAAAGGAAGACACACTTAAAAAAAACGGAGAAGGGAGCTAGAGATTGAAGTTACAAGGTTGGGATAGCTGAGGGTAGAATAACTTGTCGTGGGCTAGTTGAGGGCCTGTGCTCCAATATGGGTTATAAAGCAGAAGAAGAAGAAAGTCCAGAGTAACAAACAGCGCTGGAAAACGTTACAAAGATAAATCGGATCTTACCCGCCTGTGCAAAGAATCATAGTGTAATCTAAAATCTCGCTTGTCCATGGGGGAACTGCATAAAGTCGAGAAGGTGTTGGTGCCTCTCAGATAGCCCTCCCCTGTGATCGTGTCCCTGGCCTAATGAAGGAAAGAGACACAAGTACCACTCTTTTCTTTAAATTATTAACACATCTTGCACCACTTAAATCTTTAGTGTTAACAAAATTAGTAAAACCCTGCAGTATTCATTTCTATGGAGTTAAAGAAATGTCTAATATCTTGCACTACAATCTTTAATGTTAATAAAATTACTAACATCTTGTACTACTTTGATCTGTGGTGTAAAATTCTTAATATCTTGTACTACGTAATTCTTTAACATTAAAAATATCCCGAATGCCTTTTATGACCTGAGTCTTAACAACGAAATCCTCTAGTGCTGAATTTTGTAGTTATAAAATAATTACTAAGATTATGTACAAGTGTACTCTTTATAAAAAAAAAAAAAAAAAAAGAATTAAGAAAAAAATTAATAAGATATCTATCAATACTGCTATATGACGTTTATCAAAAACACGCGCTCGCACACACACACACACACTCACACAAACATTTACACCCAGCGCCGTTGTGAATGACGCCGAACGGTTCGGATAATCACATTACTGTGTTCTTGATAAATGATAAATGTGAAAACAGAACGTCCCCCTAACTTTCCTCGATCGATAGCAGTTGTGAAGCCCCACCCTGGCTTTTGCCAGGGGCCCTATATATAGTCGGGTCCGAAATATGGCCTAACGGCTGAACGGGGTTTCCGTGACGTCTCCACGGGTGATCCTCATCCGCATGGTTGCCCTTCGTGTCACCGGGTGTTTACCGCTTGTGTGATGTCCTGGTGGGGTACAACTTACCTACGATCGATAGGGTCTGGCGCCGTGACGAAGCGGCTATACTCTCGCCTGTGGATCCGAGGGTCGTGGGTTACAATTTCAGAAATGATCTTGACTACCAGTTTGACCCAGCCTTATATAAGTACCAAGTAAAAATCCTGGGAAGTAAAGGCGGCGGGTTTGAAGTTGAACACGTCAGCCTTCGAGTGCCGATTGATCTGTAAAATATAGGTACTCTCCTATATAACCAATACGATGTAAGGCGTGGAAGAGGGTTCTTCGCTAATTAGGATCTGGTCTGTGTTCCAATCCAGCTGATGCTATCTGGCCACGCCATCTGGATATTTATCGCCACCCCCCCCCCCTCCCCCCCCCACACCCCAACCCCATTAACTTTGCTCTTTCTTCCATTAAAGTTATGAACACACTTAGGTTTACAAAAAATGTCAGAAAAGTTTACCTTGAACTTGGCCCTGAAGCAGACGAACTCGATGACCCCAAGGGAGATTGCAATGACCAGTCCAACGATAAGGATGTAGAAAATACCGGCTAGATTACTCAGAGACAAAGACATCTTTTCTTTCTTGAAAGGAAAAAAGGACGAAATAAGGTTACAGCGTTGACAAACATAGACTGGCAATGTTATTATTTGACTAAAAGACATGGTTATGTGTTTTCCCAAAAGAATACCCCTTCCAGCTGACAGACTTTAGCGGGAAGTTCTTATTGTTCTTTGGTCTTCTTGACTTTGGTCTTTTTCCAGAGCTTGAGTTTTCCCTCTTTTCTATGAGAAGAGTGAAAACAGAACATGTTGTGACCACTGGAAAGATCTGTGGAAGGAGAGATAGAGGAAGACAACGAGAGAAGATGCTTGACAGTCTTGTTGCAGGGCATGGAGGTGTGTCGGCACACGAACGGATACATGCTGCAGGAGATCGCAGGTTATGGAGAGGCATGATCGCCTACGCCAGTCAGCAAGGCACCTGATGATGACGATGATGATGAGTTTTGCATGCACATTCGTTTTACAGATCTGACGTTTCGTATACAGATTACTAATTCCAATTCCTTTAAAGAAAAAAAAAAAAAATACAAAACTCAACCACGTTTAACCTGCTGCTAGGTAGCCGAAGCTGCCAACATTCTCCGGCTATATTTGTGGTCTTGTTTATTTGCGATACTTTCGTGGCTAAAGTTCTGGTATTTGCGCCGTCTCTGGGCCTAATGTTTCTTTTCCCCCATGTCAGACCACCATCATTTATAATTTTAAGTGTTTTACTTTCTTGAAAAGTAATGAAAACAGTGTTTGGGTTTTGATAGACCCGACATGTTAAAATATATAGATCACTGGTTTCTCGCCTTTCAGGCAAATGTACTCCGACCTCAATGGAAACGCTGATCCTTTTTACAGTGGCCAGGCCCCTGGTCGGGAACCTATTTCTAAGAAAGATCCCGGAGTGGTGTAGGCAGGACTTGACCTCTATAAGCCCGGGTCCTGGTGCCTCCTCACATGTGGCGCAGCACTTCTTTTTTTCCTGTACTAGAAGCAAAGCAGAGGGGGTATCTTGTAAAGGAGGAAAGAGAAGAGATAACTATAAAGGATAATATAGAAATCTACTAATTGAAATCTCCTCGACTCCGAACCTACAAGAGGTCTAACAATGTGACGTGGCGAGTGGGAGCCAAAACCCAACCTTAAGCTGCCTCGGTAACAAGAAAAAAAAAAAGAGAAAAAGTTCGTTTAGGCAGGGGTAAGATCAAAAGTATCTCACACTGACAGGAAGTCTTTTGTGTAAAGTCTAGATCAGCCAACCAACAAATACTAAACTAGGCACACTAACTATAAGTCTTAATCTGAAAGACAAACAACTGGAACTATGATTATTACATTGAACATCTGTTTATTTCACTTAACATAAAATCAGCGTGGTCCACAAATAACGTTAACAACAACCAACGTGGTCGAGCAGAATCTAAAGCAATCATCAGCTAACAAGAAAATATGATAATGACACCATACGTTCAGCGAGATTACCTCAACAATGTCAAAAACCGAAACATATTTAACATGTACGTTAAGCTTCAATATGCCAACAAATCACTTATAGCGACCTGCCATCAAACTACCTCCTAGCAAGAATAAAAAATGGAAATCAAATCCAACACCTCTGGAGAAATTTAAGATTTAACTATGGAAACATACCACTGCCGCGAAATCAGCCTGACAATCGGCCTTCCTCTGCAGTCGCCCGTACCCATTCTGGCTGCCCAATGTGCAAAGCTGCAACAGCTAGATCGGTGCTCTGAAGTGTCGGTCCGGAAGCCAAATCGGAGGCCAATACTGTCAGTTGGCTTTTTTATACCCAGTGGCCAGACTTTTCCCCCATTTTACTGTCTAAAACTAAAAGCTGTTCCTGTGGCCTCTTGGTAATTTTTAAACCTGACTAAATCAAGATCTTTAAGCTGCTAAACAGCAGTCTTTGCCGTTCTTCAACCTATCACATTCCAATACAAAAAGTAAATTTATCCAATCAGTTCGTAGACGCGGTAAAATAGCTAATCATACTCAATCCCCCATTTCAATCACCCCTCCCCCCCCCCCACAACCTCTAATGCCCAAAATGCATTATTTTATGATGTATGTTCTCTTAAAACGATAAGTTGCGCAAAGTACCTCATAAATGATAGCATATTGCATACACAAAAATCAACTGAGTGAACTGTTGTTTTTCCCCATGTCCCATTTTTATGTTAGAGTTTAAATAATATTATAATTAACGATTAGTAGTTTGGTCTTAAAGCTGTATAACTAGGAGCTCCATATTTTGTTGCATTGTCAGTTCGTGCCATAATTTTCTTCTTTGTATCTTCCTGAGAGTAAAAACTGCTACCCAAATAAGTGAAATGGTTCGTTACTTCTATTAGTTTGTTCTCTAGCATGACATCTGAATGATCCGTTGTTGGTATCTTTAATATGTTGGTTTTCTCATAAGGTATTTGTAGCCCTATTTTTGATGTATTTTTTTTTTCATTATTATTATTATTTTTAAAATTTAACTGAACAATATCATCTGCAAAATCTTCCATTCCTCTGTTCTCTACCCAATCAATAACAATATTGCCTTTGCAATATTTTTTTAATTACCTAATCAATGGCTACACAAAACAACAAGGGGGATGGAATGCAAGCTTTTTTTCACTCCAGTTTCCCCCCGAAAAAAAAGGCACTTAGGCCATTTTTAGTGTGCACTGAACATTATGAATCGTCGCATAAATTTCTAATAAGGCGTATTATTTTAGCCGGCATGCCGTAGCATTCCAAAATTCACTATAGTGAAATTCTATGTAAGCTGTCAAAGGCCTTTATGAAATAAGTAAAATTAAGGCAGAGCGATTGTTGCTTCTCAATGTGTTCTTCCAGATTCTAGAATATATCTAAGGGTAATTTATATGTATAATGGATGTTGTTTATGGTAATAATGCTGAACAAGATTTCTGCAGCAATATTGGTCATGGCTGCAGCGACAATGATGATGACGATCACGAATATGATGATGATGGTTGGGGTGGTGGTTGTCGTCATGGTGATAACATTACCTTACTGCTGTGTGTTCCTCCACACTGTCCTTTCTCCACCCACCATTTCTCATGTAAGTTGTACAGTTTCCCTTCCTCTTTCAACTTCAACACGGCGACATTAACTGGGTCTCTGAAATAAGAAACTGTCTTATAGTATATCTGAAATATGTTGTGGACACTGTTTTATTGGGTCTCTGAAATATGTTATGGATACTATTTTATTAGGTCTCTGAAATATGTTGTAGACACTATTTCAATGGGTCTGTAAAATATGTTGTAGACATTATTTTTTTGGATCTCTGAAATATGTTGTAGACACTAATTATTATTGGGTCTCTGACACTGTTTTATTGGGTCTCTGAAATATGTTGTGTACACTGTTTTATTGGGTCTCTGAAATATGGTGTAGACACTATTTTATTGGGTCTCTGAAAAATGTTTTGGACACTATTTTATTGGGTCTCTGAAATATGTTGTGGACACTGTTTTATTGGGTCTCTGAAATATGTTATGGACACTATTTTATTGGGTCTCTGAAAAATGTTTTGGACACTATTTTATTGGGTCTCTGAAATATGTTGTGGACACTATTTTATTGGGTCTCTGAAATATGTTGTGGAAACTATTTTATTGGGTCTCTGAAATATGTTGTAGACACTATTTTATTGGGTCTCTGAAATATGTTGTAGACACTATTTTATTGGGTCTCTGAAATATGTTGTAGACACTGTTTTATCGGGTCTCTGAAATATGCCACATGGTGGCACTTTGTGTCATCGGGTGTTTATCGCTTGTGTGATGTCCTGGTGGGGTAGAAAGTCAGTCAGTCAATATCGGCGTCACTTCCTAGCCAGTATATGTTTCACACACCAGAGTGTCTTCTGTTCAGACGGGTTACGAATTTTTTTGTGACAGACCTCACCTTACAAAAAAGTGATTTTCGTAGTAATTTTTGTTTGCAGTTGTATCATTGCTCTTCTGTTCCACAAGCTGATGAATGCTTTCTAGCTACAATTATTTTTATCGTTCGTGATTGTTATATTATAAAGGTGACTAGTTCTAATTATCGCCCTCCAATACTTACTTAGGTTACAAAATAACAAGTTACCTGATTGGAGAATTTCTAGGCGTGGCCACACCGAAACCCTTGTTGTTCAGCATCCCCCCGACGCTTGTTGTGTCACAAGGCTTTCTATTGTTGGTGTACTCAACCAATGGAGACTCGGCTAGGAAAGCGTACTTCCCTTTGGATTTGAGAACCCTCTGTTGATTTAGGGAAGCAGAGAATGAGACAGGAATGAAGACATGAAATGATTGACGTGATCTACATTTATTATCAATGATTGCTGTTCACGAGGCGCACCGACACAGAAAGAATTTTGGGGTGTGGGGGCATAAAGGGGCCCGAGCGCCCCCAACCCCCCTCCCCCACCCCGAGGCCTATGTTGTAAATAAAAGTAAAGAACTTTTCCACATCCTCTGGCGTATTGTAAATATAGGGCTAAACATATATTTTATAGATCAATCGGCATTCAGTGGGCCATGTGGTTAACATCACGCTGACCGTTTACTTTCCAGGAAATTTACCTGGTACCCGTTTAAGGCTAGGTCGATCTGGGAGACAAGGTCATTTAAAAAAAAAATGTCGATCACCGCTTCGATTTAAACCCACGACCTTCGAATCTACAGGCGATCTTCTAGCCTCTAAATCATATTGTATTAGGTGTAACACATTCTGTGGAGTATAGAGCCCATTTAGTGTCCGAAATGAATACTTTAATAAAAAAAAAAAAAAAAAAAAAAAACGGACATTTAAAGGGCCTTTTTTTCGTCAGTGGCCAAACAGGTGTGTAAAGCATGAACATATTTTGTATAGGTCTGGCAGCACCCTGTTGGTAAGGACCTGGCAGCTCCCTGTTGGTAAGGACCTGGCAGCACCCTGTAGGTAATGACCTGGCAGCACCCTGTATGTAAGGACCTGACAACACCCTGTAGGTAATGACCTGAAAGCCCCCTGTAGGTAAGGACCTGACAGCACCCTGTTGGTAAGGACCTGACAACACCCTGTAGGTAAGGACCTGACAGCACCCTGTTGGTAAGGACCTGACAACACCCTGTAGGTAAGGACCTGACAACACCCTGTAGGTAAGGTCCTGACAACACCCTGTAGGTAAGGACCTGCCTGGCAGCACCCTGGAGGTAAGGACCTGCCTGGCAGCAACCTGAGGTAAGGACCTGCCTGGCAGCACCCTGTAGGTAATGACCTGCCTGGCAGCACCCTGTAGGCAATGACCTGCCTGGCAGCACCCTGTAGGTAATGACCTGCCTGGCAGCATCCTGTCGGTAATGACCTGGCAGCACCCTGTAGGTAATGACCTGGCAGCACCAAGTAGGTAATGACCTGGCAGCACCCTGTAGGTAATGACCTGGCAGCACCCTGTAGGTAATGACCTGGCAGGACCCTGTAAGTAATGACCTGGCAGCACCCTGTAGGTAATTAATATTTTAAAGACCAAACGGCATTTAGCGGGTGATGTGGTCGGCATCACGCCGGTCGCCTTTACTTCCCAAGTCTGTACCTAGTACCAACTCAAGGTTGGGTCGACCTGGAAACTAAGGTCATTTTTGAAAAAAAAAAAAAAAATGCCTGACCCCTTTCAGGACCCGAGCACCCGACCTTCCAATCCGCAGGCCAGAGTCTAGCCACTAGACCAAGGCGACTCCAATTCTCACTATATGGCCGAACAAACTTATTCTTTGTCAGTGAGTATATTGGTAACTCTGTCCCTTCTCGTGTTGTTACAGACCTTAAAGAGACAGAACATTTTCACGTACGATCATTTTCTGTTCTAGTGCCCTATTCTTTGTCAATGTTTTGCACAGATAGCATAAAGTAGAGATAAGGATGCTATTCATCATTTGCTGTTTTACCGTAAGGAAGACATCTAGGTGTCTAAACATTGGGGCTAACTGGTAGATGACAGATTTTGCCTTCTGTACTCTGGCTTTTATGAGTATGAAGTCAGCCATCTTCTGTAAATATGATTCCTAAATATTTGAATTCTCGCAAGACCATTGATAGGAACGTTCATGTAGTTATGCTTCTGCCTGCTCTAATTACCTCCGTTTTTTAGATATTTTTTTTTATTTTATACTTTTATTCATATCCTATAAATATCTTATATTGAGCTATTTGTCTTTCAAATGTCTTCTTTTTTCCCCCCCATATATACGGAACCACATCTAAGAACAAGACACATCCGGTGGCATTTCCTTTGAATGGCTAATGCTGACACGTACACTTTTATTATGGCGGCATAATACTTCCAATAACCATTCTAAGATATTTTCTCTCAGTCTGGAGATCTACACATTATTTTGGAAATAATGGCTTCTCTTATCTATTAACAGTCTTAGTGTAGCCAATGAAACAAAATCAGACCTCTGTGTACTTCTTTATTATTAATTATTTTCCGCCAGCAAATGCACACAATTTAGTGTATTCTTCTCTCCTACAGATATATATTTTATTACTATGTATTATTATCTCTAACATGTACTTAAATTACAAAAAAGAAAAGGCATGAGGAGCTTTCATAGAGAGGATTTGTGGAGGTCAAAAGAAATTAAAACTAAAAATAAACTTAAAAAATTGTATTCTAATGTCAAATCAGAACTGTTGTATGGAGCGGAAACACAGAAAACAACTAACGACTATTAATAATGAAATACAAACATTTATTAACTGGTGCCAGTGCAGAATAGGGCGAACTACATGCTCTGACAGTCACTTATGTCGATTTTTTGGGAGATAACGCGGCTTCCGTGTCGTAATCCAACGTACCGCGATCGAAACCCACAGCTTGCAGCGTGGATTTTTATCGTGGTATGGGGCGTCGCAGGTCGACCCAGCCTAAAATGGGTACCAGGATGGGCTGTCCTGGGAAAGTAAAGACAGCCGGCGTAATGCTGACCACATTACCCACCGAGTGCCGATTGGTCTGTAAAAATATGGGCGCTCTTCCCATATGCCTAAAGGCGTGAAAAGGGATCTTTACTCTTTTTTTACTTTGGGAGAGAACTAAAACAAGTTCCAGTGGATCGAGAGGTGAAGCAAAGACGCTGACGCTGAACCTGAGAACAATATAGTCATAGGGTCATTTACGAGGTAAAGGAACTGACCTCAATCCCTTCTTCGTTGCTATGTACAAGAACCTCTGGATGTGACCTCATGTACTCTCCCATCTGGCGATAAACTGGGACATCGGAATTCTGCAGGTAAAACATTGTCAGTGGTGATAATGATGCCGATGAGAGTGATAATGGTAACGGTAACGAATTTAATGATGATAATAATGATCTACTTTTTCTACTTGCGATATCTGTCTTATATAATTACACTGATGAGAGAGTTTTCGAAAATTATTTACAATTCTGTTTCGTTTCCTTAAGAGCCATGGCTCTCAGTTCAGGGAAAAAAACCCAGAGCCACTACCTCCATAATAAGCATATCCTAAAAGGCCACCGATAAAGGGTTTACTTAAATTGTGTGTATTGGGTAAAAAAAACGTAGCATAGCTGTAAAGCACAACATAACGTATTAATATCCTTTTTAAGAGCGAACGAAGCAGAAGAAGAAGAAGGAGGAGGAGGAGGAAAGAAGAGGAAAGAAGAAGAAAGAAAAAGAAGAAAGAAGAAAAAGCAAAGAAGTAGAGGACAGAAGAA
>CAJHNH020006234.1:0-14005 GCA_905116865.2 Candidula unifasciata | reverse complement strand
TGTGTATTCATTGTCTGTCTATTCCACTGTCCGTTTGATCACACAGAGCCTTCACCACGCCCACTACATTACGGCATCAAAAACTGCACAGCTTTCAACCATGAAGAAGTTGTCTGTAGTAAGTAAAAGTTGTACAGCTCTATTTGTACACTATTGGATAATATTGTTTATGACATTAGACCTATAATTTAGACCAGGTATATCAAACGAGTAAGACTGCACTTTGCAAGCAAACCTGCCGCACTCGATAAGGAAACATTCTGCAAATAATGTTTATTAGATGTCTACAATTATATGTTGTTTGTGTATGGCTCCCATATCACTATCAGGTGACCCACAGTTTGACATGCCTGTTTTAAACGATCGATTGGTGATATGTTCACCGAAACGGCGGTTACCTGACCATCCAAGCACATCCCCGACTCCCACACCCCTCCCTGATAGTATTACTACTTTTTTGTCATTTAGCTATTGAGGATCAATATAGAAGACAAATATTAATGTTGATATCTGAAAAGAAGTTAGACATACATCATTATTGCTTTGTCTTTTGTCTTAAAACAGGAGCAGCAGAGCTTGAAATCCTTGATACCCGACAGACAACTGTCCAGATTTGGGAGAGATGCCAGAAATATGCAGACCACAGCCATTTTATCCCAGCATTAGATTTCCATGACAACCACCTTCCCGCCGACAGCAGAGACCCCTATATTCTCAACTGCATTTCATTATTGTCAGAACTTACTGTAAGACTGCGAATAACGCGTGTATGTTCTAACAACATCGATACGTCCCGCGAGGACGGCCATGTTTCTAATGAAACGCTCTTGTGTACAGGACTCTTTTCCTACTTTGATATTCACCAATACGTGTCCAGATTTGAACGTAACGTTTTGGAGAAATATTCTGAATTTTTTGATGAAAATGATCTGGATAGAATAAGAGAACGGGTGATGTTAGAAACTAATAACCAGGAACTGAGGGCATTCGTGAAAAACTTTTATAGTGAAAGCCTCAGACACATGTGTCTGCTTCTCTTCCCTCAAGTTGAAACTCTTGAACCTGAATTAAGAAATCCAGTCTTTGTCAGTTTGTTGGCCTTTATTGTCCAACAATGTTTTGAGATGGGCGTGGGAGAGTTCGACGAGAGGTCGTTGCTGTCTGTCCAAGACATCACTGATCATCTGGTGGCTTTTAGAAGCATAGATTGGAATGCTGACGACGATTGTATCCATCCAAAAAGCAGCCGGTCTGACGAAACACAGTCAGACGATTTAGCAACAAATACGCCATTTAATATATCAGATGATAACATTACCAGTACAACGGCGGTTGCACAAACAAATGCATCAGTGGGGGCACCAAACCATACGTCAGATGATGCACCAACCAATACATCATTTGATGCACTAATCAATACATCATTTGATTTACTCACCAACATAACATTCGAATCACCAACCTCTTCAGTAGATGCACCAACCCGTAGGTCAGTGGCTGCAGCAAGCACTACACCATGTGAATCAACAACCAGTGCATCAGTTCAAGCACCAACCAGTGCAACAGTCAAGGCACCAACGAACGCACTAGTCAATTCTCCAACCAGTGCACCAGTCAAGGCAGCAACCAATACATCAGACGAATCAACAACCATCATATCAACCGACGCGCCATCCACCATGTCAGACACAACAACTATCACTTCAGGGGATGTAATTAGCATCATATCAGACGATGCAACCAGCAGTGCATTAGCGAATGCAACAACCAACCCATCAGACGATGAAATATTCAACCCACCAGACGATGACATATTCAGCATATCACACTTGCCAACAACCAGTACACCAGCCAACCCTTCAGCAGCTGACAATGAGGGAGATGTACGTCGGGTTTCCCCGTGTCCATGTCCGTTGTGTACGGGTACTGCTTGTCCTCAGGCTGAAGGCTACCTGTTGCAAGTCCTCACTGATAGACGAGCCATTCTTGACAACAATGAGGCAAAAACCGCGGTTGTTGATGTCATCTTTGGAGGTGAAATCAGACATGTGTACGGTCAGACTGTCGATAGGGTGGGTAATTACTGCGATATTCAGTGTTTAGAGTGTGTTACACACGAAAAAGATTTAGCATTATGGATCAAAGGCAAATCTGTGGCTTTTGATGGTGTCTATAAAATAGTTCGCTCAAATGTTTCGAGTCCTGTAGCGGTAATGTGTTCTTACCCTCACGGTCACGAGAAAATGATATCTGTTGGACAATGGACTGCCAGGTTTTCTCACGACTTTGGCCAAACTGCACCACTAGAATATGTCAGTTATGACTATAATACCCCATCTTGCCCAGGTTGCACGGGAGCTCCCGTCCTTGTTCTTGGACAAATGGCAGGTTGTCCAAACCTTTTCAATGAGGTGCAGTTCCACTATGGCACTCGTTCAGATGACCTCAACAGGAGTGGAGTTGGGTTAGCTATTCGATAAGCAGACTGACTTTTCCATTCCTCATAAAATGTGTAAAGTAGACGAGCTCTATCTAGTACTAGATTTAAGATTAGGCCAAATAGAGTTTAGGGCTGCACAATATCCAGGACCTCGCTAATTCATTTTCCACCCACACACACAATTTTTTTGTAATATATTTTAAAGGTAATTCAAACTATATTTAGATTTTTTTTAAACCTTTTTTTTTTTTGTCCTCCACAATTGTTGTAATGTTATTAATATTATTTTGTGTATGTTATTTCGAATTTATATGTGTCAAACTTGTAGCCTATTAAACTCGAATAAAATAATCAGTTTGATATAGATAAAGAGGTAAAGACTTTAATGAAAGAGTATTCATTCACGATGCTGATATTAACCAACAAGTGAACGGATACACTGCCGTGATTATGTCAAGCAGAAATGGAAAACAATTCTGCACAAAGATCGGTATCAAATCATACTTCAACCAAGACTCTGCTGGCTTCCCAAAATGTTAAAGCAATTTGACGACTATTGCTGTGTCTAATGGAACATACTGTTGACGAGAAAGACCATCTTCCCAACTGCAAAGAATAATTAAAAAAAAAAAAAAAAAGAACTAAGAGCAATCATGTCTCAAAAAACCTTTTCTGCACTTAGTATCACGTGTATAGAAGCGATATTTTACCCAGCATATTGCTTAGTGACATAATCAGTGATTTTTCTTTCAGAAAATTAGGGAAAAACAATGTTTTTTAATTGTAACTTACTACCTTCAGATTAATTTATAATATAGTTTCTGTGATTTTCTTTCTTTATTATTTCTTTTATTACACAATAAACGACAATATACTTTATTTACAACGGTAGGTGCTTCAGTGCTTTAAATAGTTGATTGCCCCATCAAGTATAAATGCGGTGCAGGCGCTACCCTTGTCCCTTACACATATTGTTGAAACCTCTCATTTGATTTCTCTGCGTGGGTTTTTATTATGGTATGAAACGTCGCAGTTCGACTCAGCCTAAAATGTTTACCTGGATGTATGTCCTGGGGAAGTAAAGACGGTCGGCGCGATGCTGAGTACATTACCCCCACCCCGACCACACTAGTGCTGACTGGTCTGTAAAAATATGGTTGCTCTTGCGATATGCTCGAGGCGCCTACAGACGTTAAACGGGATCTT
Source organism: Candidula unifasciata (assembly GCA_905116865.2). Lineage (NCBI taxonomy): Eukaryota > Metazoa > Mollusca > Gastropoda > Stylommatophora > Geomitridae > Candidula > Candidula unifasciata. Next base: position 10,359 of record CAJHNH020006234.1, on the reverse strand, counting down.
TACTTTTAGAAATTTGTGTGTGCATGTAATTGTGACGTGACAGGTGGGATTTAAATGTTTATAATGTTGAGTAGGGATGTTCCTCTCAACACATTCCGTCCACCAGATTAACCGAACTAAAATCTGAGCTATGTTGCTCTCAGACAAAGTCCTGTATATCCCAGAAAACAGCCATATTGGCTCGTTAAGTATATTAACATTAGCTGAACTTGGTACCCACAAGAGAAGAAAAGAATTTTAGATGTCTATCGTTATACTAAATGAATTATTAGACAGGGCAAGTGATTCCTCCGTCATCTACCTTCTCTCGGTGTTATTATGAATAATTAAAGAATTATTATATTATTTGAGCCCCCACCAAATGTTATTCTATCCTAACAGTTTAATTAAACAGGTAAGACTGAATACACTTGGAATTTAACAAACGATGTAGTTTAAAACTTGACATACAGCTTTATTTACTAACAATGATATTCCCAGTTTGTTGATTTACACAAACAGTGACTGGTTAATTTGATGATAGTGGTAAGCTTCAGCGAGAAAAACAGCTCGGGGTTTAGAGTGGTATGATAATGATGATAATAGGTTAACATAAAGGGGTTAACTCAACTTATAAGCCTCTGACAGTCGTGAGGAACTGTCAAGCTTGTCCAACTCTTCCTTGCCTGTTGTCTGCCTGTTTCAGCTTATTCTCCACTTCATCCCCACCTCGTTTTCCACCTGGTTCTCCACCTGGTTCCCAGCTGGCCGAGTCTAACACAATGTAGTCTCTTTTATGGACTGATCGTCACATGGGGGCTGTAATCATGGAAACAGACACATACGTGTAGTATCTCGACTTACACTAAGAATACATGTATTAATTAATATAACATATAATAATAAAATATATCCCATCACTCCTCCTCATATTCAACGTGCTCTCCAGTCTAGTCTGTAGGTCTTTTGTCTTACATGGGCGTCACATATCCTGCCTTCCCTCCAATGCTATGTCATGATAGTTGACTTTCTTAGTCTGTTGTCCGTCATCACTCAGACTTCCAACTGGCTGACATTGATATTACATGACCACGTGGAGCAGGTTATGTGCTGAAAACTCCAACACTTTATAGGTGCACACTGTCCTGAATATTCTCTTTCAGTGGCAGTGAATTCTATACACCCATCATTCTTCCCCTGGGGTTATCAATCCCCTGTGTAGGCGAACACATTAAGTGAGCACATGGTGGGCACACAAACGTAGCAGCATCCCTGCACATATTTGGGCATCATTTCCCACAGTCCAAACTCATATTTTGGTAGATGGTGGAAACAATATAATTACATTTCATTATAGCAAATGTCATTGTTCACATCTTATTTTATACACATGAAAACATACACTGAAAAACATGTGACACAAACATACAAGAAATAGGAATAGTTTAGCAGTTCCCTAACTTGAGATACTGAATACTCACAAAGAACTATTTCAAGCAGAATGTGCAGACATATTAGGAAAAGGTGGTATAGACTAAGCTTAACTCCCTAACCTATGTATACAAGATTAAAATTAATATTTTCTCTTACCTGGGAACTTTCCATCAATCGCCAAAACAGAATGCGACCGTAAAATTTACCTTTTAGGTCGATCTGTGTTTGTTTGCCGGCAGGCTGCGATTAATGACGGGAATTCCACAGGCTCGAAGTATAAGTATCAATCTATTGTTCAAATTAAACTCCTCCCTTTACTTAGTTCTACCCAACCCTCAAGACGATGGCTTAAGCTCCGCCTCTGAAGTACCTATCAAATCAAATTGGCTAACAAGTGACCTGTCACTCAATTCTGGACTGACATCCCCAGAGCAAACATTCTTAAGTGACCCAATCTAGTTTACAAAGAATCTAACTGGCAGGTGTTAAAAGACGTTCAGTGAAGCCATAGTGTTTCCTACTTGACCCAGATCAAACATTCCTAATTGCCAAACACCTGTTCTGCCAAGAATTACACTGACTTGCGAACTTCAACCTCTCGTCGCCACAATGTCTACCAGTTCACTCAATTCCCCTGATCTAGTCTCATCAAAAGTCTGGTCAGGAGATAACATTCTGACACTGGCGTGTGAAAGGAAATTCTCTAGCCCCGGTGCAATTGCGTAACATTACCCAAGACTCAGTCGCTTGGTCTGGACTAAGGACTGGAAACATTTAAATCCGTGCGGTTTAAAGTAATATTAGGGTAAAGGGCAGAGTAAATATAATTCTGTCTCTTTAGAACCAGAAGAACTTATTACAAGTACTAACTTCTGGAACCACTGAGATCGTATCGTGACAGTAACTAAAATGAAATGTTTGACGGAAACACTAATAACTTTTAAATTGTAATTGTTGGGTTTTTTGGCGCCACCTCTTCTTTCGCCAAGTGACGCTGCTGATCCAAGTTACTTAACCCCTAGTTATATTACTATACTAATACTGCCGCTATATCATCACACCTTTTGCTACCAGCAAATCAGCCAAGTATGAGTCCAGTAAAACAGAGAACGCTTCTATGATGTATGCACACTCGTTACATGCCTGCTTGCCATCGAGCAATGCAGGCTGATCGCCAAATTTAAGGTCTGCTGTCTCCAGTTCATGTTGATTCCAAAGCTCCTCTGGCCATTGCTCGTGTACAAAGTAAACATGACTGCAGTGGAGACTAAAGAGAAAGAAGTCAACACAGTCGTGAGGGAGTGGCTTGGAGCACCGCCATGAGGGAGTGGCTTGGAACACCGCCATGAGGGAGTAGCTTGGAACACCACCATGAGGGAGTGGATTGGAACACCACCATGAGGGAGTGGATTGGAGCACCACCATGAGGGAGTGACTTGAAACACCGCCATGAGGGAGTGGATTGGAACACCACCATGAGGGAGTGGATTGGAACACCACCATGAGGGAGTGGATTGGAACACCACCATGAGGGAGTGGATTGGAGCACCACCATGAGGGAGTGACTTGAAACACCGCCATGAGGGAGTGGATTGGAACACCACCATGAGGGAGTGGATTGGAGCACCGCCATGAGGGAGTGGCTTGGAACACCACCATGAGGGAGTGGATTGGAACACCACCATGAGGGAGTGACTGGAAATACCGCCATGAGGGAGTGGATTGGAACACCACCATGAGGGAGTGGATTGGAACACCACCATGAGGGAGTGACTGGAAATACCGCCATGAGGGAGTGGATTGGAGCACCACCATGAGGGAGTGGATTGGAACACCGCCATGAGGGAGTAGCTTGGAACACCACCACGAGGGAGTGGATTGGAGCACCACCATGAGGGAGTGGATTGGAACACCGCCATGAGGGAGTGGCTTGGAACACCACCATGAGGGAGTGGCTTGGAACACCACCATGAGGGAGTGGCTTGGAACACCGTCATGAGGGAGTGGCTTGGAACACCGCCATGAGGGAGTGGCTTGGAACACCACCATGAGGGAGTGGCTTGGAACACCACCGTGAGGGAGCGGCTTGGAACACCACCATGAGGGAGTGGATTGGAATACCACCATGAGGGAGTGGATTGGAGCACTGCCACGATGAAGTAGCTTGGACCGGTTACAGGCGCTTGACCTATCTGGTTTCGAAAAGTCTCGAGAATCAATCTGAAAGACCGGCCTGAGACCAGACACGGCCCTGCACTCTGCGGAGAAAAGCCAGCTCATTTTGATAGAGCTGACTGCCGTACGAGTGGTGGATGGACGAAAATCCTCATTATAAGCTGAATATCGTCTCAATGATACCACGTTGTAGCCAAGTGTCGTGGTTTTGTCGTCTCAATGTTATCAGGTTGTAGCCAAGTGTCGTGGTTCTGTCATCTCACTGATACCACGTTGTAGCCCAGTGTCGTGGTTTTGTCGTCTCAATGATACCACGTTGTAGCCAAGTGTCGTGGTTTTGTCGTCTGAATGATACGACGTTGTAGCCAAGTGTCGTGGTTTTGTCGTCTCAATGATATCAGGTTGTAGCCTACTGTCGTGGTTCTGTCATCTCAATGATACCACGTTGTAGCTAAGTGTCGTGGTTTTGTCGTCCCAATGATACCACGTTGTAGCCAAGTGTCGTGGTTTTGTCGTCTCAATGATACCACGTTGTAGCCAAGTGTCGTGGTTTTGTCGTCTCAATGATACCACGTTGTAGCCAAGTGTCGTGGTTTTGTCGTCTCAATGATACTACGTTGTAGCCAAGTGTCGTGGTTTTGTCGTCTCAATGATACCACGTTGTAGCCAAGTGTCGTGGTTTTGTCGTCTCAATGATACCACGTTGTAGCCAAGTGTCGTGGTTTTGTCGTCTCAATGATATCAGGTTGTAGCCAAGTGTCGTGGTTTTGTCATCTCACTGATACCACGTTGTAGCCAAGTGTCGTGGTTTTGTCGTCTCAATGATACCACGTTGTAGCCAAGTGTCGTGGTTTTGTCGTCTCACTGATACCACGTTGTAGCCAAGTGTCGTGGTTTTGTCGTCTCAATGATATCAGGGTGTAGCCCAGTGTCGTGGTTTTGTCGTCTCAATGATATCAGGTTGTAGCCAAGTGTCGTGGTTTTGTCGTCTCACTGATACCACGTTGTAGCCAAGTGTCGTGGTTTTGTCGTCTCACTGATACCACGTTGTAGCCAAGTGTCGTGGTTTTGTCGTCTCACTGATACCACGTTGTAGCCAAGTGTCGTGGTTTTGTCGTCTCACTGATACCACGTTGTAGCCAAGTGTCGTGGTTTTGTCGTCTCACTGATACCACGTTGTAGCCAAGTGTCGTGGTTTTGTCGTCTTACTGATACCACGTTGTAGCCAAGTGTCGTGGTTTTGTCGTCTTACTGATACCACGTTGTAGCCAAGTGTCGTGGTTTTGTCGTCTCAATGATATCAGGGTGTAGCCAAGTGTCGTGGTTTTTGTCGTCTCACTGATACCCACGTTGTAGCAAGTGTCGTGGTTTTGTCGTCTCACTGATACCACGTTGTAGCCAAGTGTCGTGGTTTTGTCGTCTCACTGATACCACGTTGTAGCCAAGTGTCGTGGTTTTGTCGTCTCACTGATACCACGTTGTAGCCAAGTGTCGTGGTTTTGTCGTCTTACTGATACCACGTTGTAGCCAAGTGTCGTGGTTTTGTCGTCTTACTGATACCACGTTGTAGCCAAGTGTCGTGGTTTTGTCGTCTCAATGATATCAGGTTGTAGCCAAGTGTCGTGGTTTTGTCATCTCACTGATACCACGTTGTAGCCAAGTGTCGTGGTTTTGTCGTCTCAATGATATCAGGGTGTAGCCAAGTGTCGTGGTTTTGTCGTCTTACTGATACCACGTTGTAGCCAAGTGTCGTGGTTTTGTCGTCTCAATGATATCAGGGTGTAGCCAAGTGTCGTGGTTTTGTCGTCTTACTGATACCACGTTGTAGCCAAGTGTCGTGGTTTTGTCGTCTCAATGATATCAGGTTGTAGCCAAGTGTCGTGGTTTTGTCATCTCACTGATACCACGTTGTAGCCAAGTGTCGTGGTTTTGTCGTCTCAATGATATCAGGTTGTAGCTCAGTGTCGTGGTTTCCTGTATTTGTCTTGCGCTTCTCAGGTGGCTTGAGTGATGGATTTATAAATCTTTTTGCAGGTTTCAGCTACACTATTTCTCTCTCTCTCTCTCTATATATATATATATATATATCTCTCTCTCTCTCTCTCTCTCTCTCTCTCTCTCTCTCTCTCTCTCTCTCTCTCTCTCTTTGTCTTCCTTTCACCCTCATTCTCCTAGATGTTCTACTGTAAAAAGACGCATGTGCTATCTGATCTGTCTCCATTATCATTAGATAGCCGAACCACTTGCTTCTTTTTAATCCAGACATAACCTGATTGCAACTTTCTTTCCAATGCTGACATTGGCAAACCCTGTCTCGTCTAGTGTTGCTAGTGACCTTGCGGAGACAGCGCATTTCACATGGGGTTTTTTTCTGTTCTAGTGCCCTATACATTGTCCATGTTTGGCATTGATAACATAAAGTAGGGATAAAGATGATATTAATAATTTGCTGTTTTGCTGAAAGGGAGACATGTGGGAGTCTAAGCTGTGGGGCTAACTGGCAGGTGACAGCATCTGCCTTCTGTACTCTAGCTTCTATTTCTGTTTCGAGTGTGCCACCTTCCGTAATTATGCTTCCTAGATATTTGAATTCTCGTACTTGTTTGATTGTTGTACCGTTAACATGAACGTTCCCAGCCTATCCTCATTACCTCAGATGTCGCGGTGTTTTTATGATTACATACATTTTGCAGGCTTGATGTCAGGAGTCACTATGTTTTGTAAATTCTGTTTTGGTGGTGTATTCGGCATTGATCATCTGCCAAAAGAAATTCATCGATTTCTTCAGTGTCTGAATTTGCCTCCTGTGTTATTCTATCCAAGTAAGTAATAAATAGTAATGGTGATGGAACATTTCTCTGTCTGACACTTAATGAGTTGATGGGGAACCATTTTGTCATTCCTTCCACTGTTCTTATTGTGCACTGACTATCTTGGTAATGAGCGATAATGTTACCCAACAGTTAATCTTAAATACAATAATCTTCTAGAAATTGCCATGATATGCATCTGGTGACTCGGTCGAACACCTTCTCTTGACCTATAAATATAAGCTGTTGACTTCTATCATATTCAGTAGACTGCTCACATATTTGCCCTAAAGAAAATATTGCATCTGTATAGCTCTTTCCCTTCCTGAAACCGAACTGTCTCTGACAACAGTGGCTCTAGTACAGGTCTTTCCCTTCCTGAAACCGAACTGTCTCTTACTTAACTGGGGCTCTAGTACAGGTCTCTCCCTTCCTGAAACCGAACTGTCTCTTACTTAACTGGGGCTCTAGTACTGGTCCAGCTCTAAGCTCCAATATATTTGCAAACATCTTTTCAGTATGGCTTTGTGTGTTTCACAGTCTCTTTATTCTTCCAAATAGGGACAATGATTGCTCCCTACAAGTCACTTGGATGTTTCCCTGTCTCTCAAGCTATGTTAAAGATTCTGGTCTAACAAACTTTTGCTGTTGTCTCACATGCAGCAACATTTTTGTTGTAATGCCACCTATTCCCGCTGTCTTGTTTAGTTAAAGGCATTTTAAATTTTACATTCCAGTATGTTTGGTATTTCATCCGGTGTTCCATAGTTTAGCAGCTTACTGAAATATTTCTTCCATGTGTCATTAATATCTTGACTGTTGGTGAGTGGTTTCTCACTCTTGTTGTAAATAACTTGGGAGGGGTTAAACTTTTCTTCTCTTAGTCTCACTGCTTTGACACTTCTGTAGAACTTTCTAGGTGACTCAGTGCATAGTTTTGCTACTTGTTCTTCGTAGTCTGCGCAAGATTCTGATTTCGTTACTTTCACTTTCTGTTTCTTGTCTATTTTCTGTAGCTGTTGCCCGTGACGAGATTTGATGTTCTCTGTAACACAGACAAATCTTGCTAGTGACATGTTTTGATGTATTCTGTCGCACATAGACAAATCTTGCTTGTGACGAGTTTTGATGTCTTCTGTCACACACAGACAAATCTTGCCCGTGAGGAGTTTGATGTCTTCTGTCACACACAGACAAATCTTGCTTGTTACGAGTTTTGATCTATTCTGTCGCTCATAGACAAATCTTGTCTGTGACGAGTTTTGAAGTCTTCTGTCACACACAGACAAATCTTGCCCGTGACTAGTTTTGATGTATTCTGTAACACACAGACACATCTTGCCCGTGACGTGTTTTGATGTATTCTGTCACACACAGACAAATCTTGCCCGTGAATAGTTTTGATGTATTCTGTCACACACAAACAAATCTCACCTGTGACGAGTTTAGATGTCTTCGGTCACACACAGACAAATATTGCCTGTGACGAGTTTTGATGTCTTCTGTAAAACACAGACTCATGTCATATATGTCAAATAACAGCTAATAAAAGTATTGAAAAAGCAAAGACAGCCAAATACCGTGACTGGATTTTCATAAGTCCTTAACGTTATTGCCCTATTCAAGATTTGAGGTTTCAGTTCAACTTATGAAATATTTATTGATTGTAGCTGAAATTACAGATTCCCAATTAAAACACTTCTACAATCACTCTCTGTTGGTTTGAAATCAAGAGGCAAAAATTTTGCTGTCTAGCATAACACATGGAGCTTCTCCTCGATATAGTCAGTGATCTAGCTTCCATATTTATCAACTTTGTTTGCCCCTATCTTTGCCAGTTTGCCAATCTTCTTGACTCCTTGGCACTTTGTTTTGGCTTGATTTGCTCTGTTCAGAAGTTCTTCAACAGAGATCCTGATTGGTAGCTGCACGGCAGGGATGTCTTCTTCACTTGGATGTCCAGAGAAAGCCGTTACAAAGGTCTCATGAATCAGATAGTTCAAACATTGAATTGTCACCTTCATGTTTGTCCGCGAGTTTCCTGTCTGAGTAAATAGAAACCGTCGACAGATGTGTAGAAACAAAAACTTTATTGAATAATTTACTTTTCAAAATGAGTTTTAATGTGATGGGCTTCTGTCAAAAATTGAAGCGCTTGAGGGCACACTCATTTTTGTAGCGCATCTGTTTCTATTATGATGCCTATAAATGTTTTGTATATGTTTATCGCAATACCCAACAAAACAGGTTCTTAGAATGTGATCAGTATCAAACAGTTAGTATCACGAGTCACATCACACAGATTTTGCTAGGAATCATCATGGAAATGATTAGGAAGAAAATATATATATTCTCTACATTCTTTTAACTCTACGATATTCTCCACATACTTCTCTGTCCTTGATATTCTTCACATACTTCTCTGTCCACGATATTCTTCAAATACTTGTCTGTCCGCGATATTCTCCACATACTTCACTGTCCACGATATTCTCCACATACTTCTCTGTCCACGATATTCTCCACATACTTCTCTGTCCACGATATTCTCCACATACTTCACTGTCCACGATATTCTCCACATACTTCTCTGTCCATGATATTCTCCACAAACTTCTCTGTCCACGATATTCTCCACATACTTCTCTGTCCACGATATTTTCCACATACTTCTCTGTCCATGATATTCTCCACATACTTCACTGTCCACGATATTCTCCACATACTTCTCTGTCCACGATATTCTCCACATACTTCACTGTCCACGATATTCTCCACATACTTCTCTGTCCATGATATTCTCCACATACTTCACTGTCCATGATATTCTCCACATACTTCTCTGTCCATGATATTCTCCACATACTTCTCTGTCCGCGATATTCTCCACATACTTCTCTATCCACGATATTCTTCACATACTTCACTGTCCATGATATTCTCCACATACTTCTCTGTCCACGATATTCTCCACATACTTCTCTGTCCACGATATTCTCCACATACTTCACTGTCCACGATATTCTCCACATACTTCTCTGTCCACGATATTCTCCACATACTTCACTGTCCACGATATTCTCCACATACTTCTCTGTCCATGATATTCTCCACATACTTCACTGTCCATGATATTCTCCACATACTTCTCTGTCCATGATATTCTCCACATACTTCTCTGTCCGCGATATTCTCCACATACTTCTCTATCCACGATATTCTTCACATACTTCTCTGTCCATGATATTCTCCACATACTTCTCTGTCCACGATATTCTCCACATACTTCTCTGTCCACGATATTCTCCACATACTTCACTGTCCATGATATTCTCCACATACTTCTCTGTCCATGATATTCTCCACATACTTCTCTGTCCACGATATTCTTCACATACTTCTCTGTCCACGAAATTCTCCACATACTTCTCTGTCCACGATATTCTTCACATACTTCTCTGTCCATGATATTCTCCACATACTTCTCTGTCCATGATATTCTCCACATACTTCTCTGTCCACGATATTCTTCACATACTTCTCTGTCCACGAAATTCTCCACATACTTCACTGTCCACGATATTCTCCACATACTTCTCTGTCCACGATATTCTTCACATACTTCTTTGTCAATGATATTTTCCACTTTCTTCTCAAACTATGATATTCTTCACATACTTCTCTGTCTAGGATATTATTTACAAACTTCTCTGTCAACGACATTCTACCCATTCTTCTTTCTCCTTGATATTCGTCGATACTTGTCTGTCTTTGATATTCGTCACATACTTGTCTGTCCATGATATTCGTCACATACTTGTATGTTCCTGATATTCGTCACATACTTGTCTGTCTATGTTATTCGTCATCTGCTTGTCTGTCTATGATATACTCTACCTTCTTCTATGTCTTTTTAATGCACCCACACAGAAGAACTAGGCATATGAACTTTTGGGGGGGT
>CAJHNH020006233.1:0-14005 GCA_905116865.2 Candidula unifasciata | reverse complement strand
TACCCATATGATTTGAAGGTGTAATGAGTAGTGACGTATTTGTGTCAAGGGCTGATACCATTTCTACCCATTAGGGAGGGGCTTACCCATTGAATGTATATACCCATTAAATATGTGCCAGATAGTTTGTCCTTAGGTGATTGACCCAAAAGTACAGGACGTATTATTTTTTTTTAGGTAACTAAATGTTGACGATAAAATTTAAAAAGATGACTGTACGTGATGGCAGGCCATGCTTTGCTGATACTTGGCTTTGTCAGGAAGTATCAGTTCAGAGGAAGGGTGAATGTCACAACCCTATCAAGTACAGTCAGTGTACCACACCGTAGGTGGGGGTGTTGACGTGACATCCCAGGGTTGACACAAAGGTCAGGGCCGTGACTGGTCAAGTCCGTTCTGTGATCGCACGGCGAAACCAGCGCTCAGGATAAAGCAAGAAAGACTGAACTGTGTTTTAGTAACACGATGACTGCTTTTGGGACTGAGCTGGTGAACGGGGTCAAGAGATACGAGGTAGAAGGAAGAAGGACATTCGGTGTGCGTCGGTCAGGAAGAGAGGACGTTTAGCAAGACAGTTGTGTTATAGTATTAGAGTTAGGATATAGCTGTTAGTGACTGGATAGTTTATGTTATAGTATTAAAGTTAGGATATATTTCTGTTAGTGACTGGATAGTTTATGTACAGTTTTGTGTTAGGATAGGATAGTTCTTGTGTAGAGTATTTATGTATATGTGCTGTGAGAGAGTGGCTAACCTGGACACTCTGACCCTGCACTAATACAGAGACTGTGACAGTTTGATTGGGTCAGCGTGGCGATAGAAGAGAGCGTATCCTGCCGGATTGTGGTTTGTACACCAGAATATTGCCTGTCGCACGTACTGGGGACGGGACGATTGTAAAGCCCGTTCAGCCAGAGGGTCCAGGCAATAGGTGGCCACACGGCGGGAAGTCAACTGTCTATGTATTACCTGTACTTCCAATAAAGATTGTCGTGTGTGCTCTGTGTGCGTTCGGGTTCAGTGTGTGTTGTAGGTTAGTCTGTCTGTCATAGGCCTAGTTAGCGAGCCACGGACCGGCAAGGTCATACCAGAGGTTTGTGACATGTACATTCACTCATACTTCTGTTCGTCCATCTCTTGATGTTATCCTCCCACTTGTAACGCCGTCTGCCTTTTGCTCGCCTACCTTGAACCTTTCCCTCTAGGATGATCTTTACAATACTCTTATGTCTTTTAATGTGGCCAAAATATTTCACTTGTCTCTTTTTTATTTCACCTTTTCATTCCCAATTTCATCAGTACCTCTGTATTTGATAGCTTTTGTTTCCATGAAATACGACCTAATCGGCGAAAATTCAGACGAAGCAGATGCACTAATCTATACAGACGGATCCGTTATACGCCAAAGAAGAAGCGCATAGGCATTTACAGCACGCTCAGCGGGCAGAACAGTCAAAGAAGCCAACGGCGCCTTCTCCATGACAACCAGCAGCATGGCGATGGAGGTGATGGCAGTGACGCAAGCGTTTGCCTGGCTTGAAACACAAAAATACACCCGCGTATGTATACTCAGCGATTCAATGAGTATGACCTGGAGGGTTCAGGCAGGTTCAGTGCGATGACAATGGCTTGAATCATTGCAGAAGTCCACCGTGCGTGGCGTCACCTTTATTTTTGTTCCGGGATACGCAGGCGTCGATGGAAATGAAAGAGCTGACAGGTTGGCTGGATTCGCTATCACTACCGACGGTCAGCCTATGGATCACGCTGATATTATCAATGCCCTCAGAGAAATGGGAAGGATAGAGGACTTTGGTGGCAGTGAATCCACATCACTCGCCAGAATGGCAGACTTGGGAATTAAGATCGGCACAGCAAAAAACGAGACGCACACCAGCTACGCCAGAAGACTTGTTAATCAACATAGAACTGGTACTATTAGCCATCGGACGTTGGGGTTCATACTGAGGGGAGGATCTGAGCACCTATGGACATGTCCGGAGTGCAATGATGATAACCCAACTAACTAACTAACTAACTAACTAACTAACTAACTAACTAACTAATTAACTAACTAACTAACTAACTAACTAACTAACTAACTAACGACCTAATCTTCTGTATATCCATATCTCCAAAGAAATTATACGATTTTCCAGTTGTTTGTTCATTGTCCATATCTCTGTGCCATACAGTAAGGTTGAGAATACATAACATTTGACAATTCTCATTTTTAATGTATTGCTTATTTCTCTTGATGTCAGTAACTTTTGCGTGTTGTTGAAAATGTTTTTGGTCATCCCTATTCTTTTTTTTTTTTTTTTTTTTCTGTTTCACTTCTGCCGTCACATGTTATTACTTGTCCAAGATATAAGAAATTTTAACTTGTTCCAATTTCACCCTGTTCACTGTGATATTCATTGTTAGCTGATTATTTTCTTTGCTATGTTTTGAAGAGCTGCTATTAGTTGTTCATGCTGCACTCTGTCGAAAGCTTTTTTTGTAATCTATAAAACATGCATAAATATTTTTCTGAACTTCTATATATTTTTCAGTCAGCATCTTTAGACAAATTATGGCCTCTCGAGTACCACTGTTTTTACGGAATCCAAATTGCTCTTCAGAAACTTCTTTCTCTATTTTATCTCGAATTCTTGCTTGTATTATCTTCAAGAGTAACTTAGTTACGTGTCTCATTAGGCTAATAGTTCTGTAATCTTCACAATCAACAGCTTTTGATTTCTTGGGTAGTGTGATAAAAACAGATGTTTTTATATCCCTGGGAATGTACCCATAGTTATAAATGTCATTGCATATTTCTGTGATAGTATCAATTCCAAAAGTAGATAATGATTTTAACATTTTTGCAGTTATGTTGTCTGGACCTGCAGTTTTCCCTGCTTCATCTGTTTAATGGCTTTCTCTACTTCAGACTTTATTATGTTTGGTCCCTCTTGAATATTATGGATTGGCGGTTTGTCACCTCTGTTGTCCCAAAACAGGTCTTCTGTGTATTCAGTCCATCTTTTTATTATATCTTTCTTATCAACAATAATTTTTCCATCCTTCCCCTAATACAACCATTTCCTGTTAAATGTTTTTCGTTGTTTGTAAGTTTTCTTATATTTGCATGTATTTCCTTGGTTCTGTGTTTTATTTCAAGATCCTCTATTTCTTTGCATTTAAACTGAAATTACGTTTCCTTTGCAGTTCCACACATATTTCGTATTTCTTTGTCTACTAAAATCCCTACTATAAACTATTAATGAATATTCTGGAGTGTTTTTTGCTTTCTTTCTTTGTGTCATTTTGTTAATAATTTCCACAGTCATCCATTCTTGATTTTTCTTGTTTTCTTTCACTGGCATTAGCTGTTTCTATACTAGTTTTGAAACATTCCCATTTTGAATTAATTGTGTCCTCTGGATTCTCCCGTCGATATTGTTCCATGCTTTCAACTATTAATCTGTCATTTTTATTTTTAACCTCCACTGGGTAGCTTCTGCTGGCTTACTTCTGGCTGTTTCAAAGCTGATATGTCTATGTGGGGTGACCTTTGCGTTTTTAAGTTTAATTTGTATTTTTATTACCACAGGGCTGTGATCTGAATTTAAATCCGCACCTGGGTATGTTTTTGCGTTCTTTTTTTTTTTTTTTTTTTTTGGAATCCATGTTGTTTTTGAATCCATGGATTTTTTTTTTCAGTCGGTACGCAGTACTAGCACCATAATTGTTTGAGCATCATTTTTATTTCAACGCTACTCTAATAGACATTCTGTGGTAAGCGCCCGTACTCTTTTTAGATACTTTATAGTGAGTACCGCAACTTGTTTTCTTTCTGAAAAGGGGGGGGGGGGGGGGGGGGGGGAGGACACATTGGCCTGAATCGTCACTCTTCAAGTCCAAGTTAAGCCCCAAGACACTGACACCAGGTCCCAAGTTAAGCCCCAAGACACTGACACCAGGTCCCAAGTTAAGCCCCAAGACACTGACACCAGGTCCCAGTCCCCATTGTACATCTCGCATCTGCCTGACCTGTATTGCTTCCAGTGTTTGCTAGGCAGTCTGATTTGTTTCAAATCCAGTAATGTTGCAGTGGCCTAGGATCTACTATAAAACACACTGCTTCGTCAGCTGCCCTATTTGATTCAACAGAGATCTTAGCTATTCAGCTAAATGAGGGTTTCGACTTCTTGAAAAGATAGACACTGGAAAATTTGTGGTTTTTTGCTGCTAAGGCATCAGCGCTTTCACTGCATTTGCTTCCAAATTGAGATGGAAGTTTACATTTTCATAGAAAGGACTACTGTTTCTCAATTTGACGTCCAAATATTATGATTATGATTTTTTTTTAAATTTTTATTTTTACATCTCTATCTGCCACCTTCTTTCACCAATGTTTGCAACCTAAATACCTCTTCAGGTAAGGCTTCAATTTGGGAGGGGTAGGTGGGGGGGGGGGGGTGTCAGGTTATCAATAACAATCGCTTAAAGCATTCTTTTGTCATTCTTTTATAAACTTTTAGAACTTGTGGCATTCTACTCTTCTATGTTAGCCTTTCAAAAGTGGTTGATACTTGTCTTATTTTGTTTACAGCTAGGATGTGATATCTGCTTATTTCAGCCCAAGATGTCCAATTTCAAAAGTCTTTAATTAGTTTAGTTTTGCAACATGCCTGTTAAATAGCAGTGATTTTTTTTTTAACCCTTTAAATGGAGCCAGAATCCACAGGAGAATATGACTTTCCATAATATGGGATTATTCTACTTTGCATTTGATTTCCAATTTAGCCCACAGTTGCGCAGCCCATGTACCATTGCCTGCTGACCAGGCATTTAGATTCCTCTAGGCTCAGTGATTCCAAATCTCCAATGCTTATCATTTCTTCATGATTTCATCATTTAAATTAAACTTAAACATCCTAAATACACCATTATAAAATAAATAATTGAGACTGTTTTTAATTACGAACAAGACAAAAATGCCATTCATTCAGCAAAGGGGGTCATCCAAACAAGCAACATTCTATTATGATCTGGCAAAAATTTTAAAGCAGCCCAGTCAGCAGACAAGTAACTCACCATTTTGTTTATCTAGTCAGACTTACCATGTAACACAGATCAAAGAGTGAGCATTAAATTCTGCCTAAAAATGGAAAAAGTGCTATTGTGACAGCTTAATGGGTAAAATAAGTTTATAAAGATCAAAGTTCATCAAATTCACCATTTCATTCATATACCATCATTCTTACAGTCGGGCATTGGTCTTTATGTATCCATTCTCTTCTTCTATACTTGCACTGCCTAATATTGCAAAGTCATATCTCAGAGTAGCTGCAGACAAGAAGCACCTCCTGCATGATGCCCTGGGTAGACCTAAGGGTCACGGACTGAAAAGAGAAAGGTCTTGGATGGCGCAAGCTGAAGACACAATCAAACTTGTGTGCAGGCTTGATAAATTTGTGCGAGGTGAAGAGTGGGTCCGAGCAAGTTTCAGACTTGGGTAGGGTTCTTTTAACTTTCAGTCGTGAGTGCAGGGACTGGCCAGCTGGCACTGCAGAATATGAAGTTCAAATAATGATTCATGACAATTCCCGTCCAGGTGATGTGATTATCTATACAGATGGCTCTGTGCTGAGGGGCAGACGAAGTGAATGGGAGTTCATAGCAAAAGAGAATGGATGTCGCTAAGTGCAAATGGTAGTGGTATATGATATCACAACGTCTAGTTTGAGAATTGAGGTGGAGGCAGTCACTGATGCATTCCGCTGGCTTGAGAATCAACTACACACATGCTGTGATTGTAACTGACTCACAGAGCCTGTTGAGAAAAGTGGAGACAAGTGTGCTCTGTGCAGAGTGGCAAGCATCACTTTAGAGGTCCCGGATAGTTAGCATCCTTTTGATATTCTCTCCAGGTAATGCCGGTGTGTTGGGAAATGAGCAGGCAGATAGACTGGCCGGTTCTCGACTACTTGGTGGTGAGCTCATGTATGACAAGCTAGATGACGTGAGGGCCCTGAGTGAACAATGTGGAAGCGCAGATCGATCATTACGGTCTAAGGAGAATGGCACAGCAAGGAGTTACCTGGGGATCTGGCCGATGCTCAACACTTGAGGAAAAGGCAAGACAGATATACAATCAGATAGTTACTGGTAACATCTGAATAGGGACTCTTCGTCTGCTGCTGAAGATGAGGGACAGAGTGCTTATGGAAGTGTCCCGAGGGCTATGATGTCGATACTTAATTCAACATTCATTTTCTTCTTCTTCTAATTCACATTCACCAGCTGTAAACTCTGGAAGAATATTCTGGTCGTTCGCCAACTTGTGGACTTAAAACTTATTCTAAAACTGAGTTTTGCATGCACTTCTATTTATTTTACAGGTCTGGTTTATATGTATGCAGATTGTTGGGTTCTTGCCTTTAAGGCAGTTGCATTAACTTTAAAGAAATTCCCCCAATTAGTCGACTCTTATGACATGTTTATTAGGGAGGTACTGAGTATTTTTTTTCCCCAACCCACAGTGGAGCTCCATAACTCACACAGGAAGTACCCATTTTTTGACTTGGGCAAAGAGTTTATCATTACAAACAGAATTTGAATAGCTTCATCTTCGATCGCTTCCACGCCAGTTTTAAATCACGAATACCACTTGGAACATTATTTCCATAAATTTGTTTATCAGTTCAACTGTGTCAATAGCACTTTTCCTGAGTTGAATGTTCACTCTTTGCTCCATGCTTCAGATGTAACCAAGCAACTCTCACTAGTTAAACAAAATGGTGGGAGTGTTTATTTGTTACTGATCAGGCAGCATTAAAGTTTGGCCAAATCACAGATGAATGGTGCCTGTTTGGATGATATGCTTTGCTTCACGGATGGCATTTTGTGTTAACCACAATCAAAGCAGTTTCAACATTTAATGCACTATCTTTGTATATTAACTCATGTAGAATAACAGACCACATTCCACTTTTCAGTAAAGTGAATTTTATTTAATAAGGTAATTATTCAAAATGTTATGGCATGCCCTAACTGCACAAGCAAACATACATCTTCATAAACCACAGGAAAACTTTCAGTTTTAAGAACATACTTTTTGAAGATATACAGCTGAATAAAACTTTCAGTATAAGTTTAGCAGACATACTGTTTGATCAAATTAAAAGAAAATTGTCATTCTCTGACCAGAAAAGTGTGCAGACATACATCATCATACACTACAAGAAACTTCCAGTATTTGAAAACATACACCTTGATAAAACTAAAAGAAAACTTCTTTCAGCATTTGCCAACATACATTTTGAAGATGTGCATCATCATAAACTCTGCAACATCGTCATAAACTTTGAGAAACAGTCAGTATTTGAAAACATTTTGATAACATACACCTTGATGAAACTGCAAGAAAACTTTCAATATCTGTCAACATTTTGATGACTTACACCTTGATAAAACTAAAAGAAAGCTTTCAGTATTTGTCAACATATATTTTTGCAGTTGTACATCATGATAAAACAACAAGAAAACTGTCACTATTTTAATGTGTACATTTTAATGACCACCATTTCAACATACACACTGAGATACCAGAATAAAACTTTCAATACATGATACTGTTCATCAACTTTCACAGACATCTTTAATAACTATTAAACAAAACAAAAAAATACGTTAGCATTCAACAAAGTAAATCAACATTCAAAGATACATTCATAAACTATAGGAAAACTTTCAGTATATAACAATATAATTTTCAAACCTCAACATCCGTACATATATCTTGATACGACATAAAAAGTTTTTGTATATTACATTCATCTTGGGAACAGTGTAACTCCCATATATGCAATCACCATCTACACAACTCACCGAACGTACACACAATCAAAACAGCACATGTCATACATCCTTTGGGTTTATAAATTTTATTTTTCCTCCTTGTTCCTCCTGAAGCTTCTGCCACTCAAGAGAATTTTGTCTTTTCACTGCATTTTGATAGCGACACACAACCCTGACCAAATCAAATTAAAAGAAGCAGATTTATACAACAATGCATAATAACACAATAACAATATCAAAGATTAGTATCTCATACATTGGAACAGGGAAAGTATATACAAATTTAAAATGATTATGTCTTATAAAAGAGACGATTTATTACTAATTACCAATAGTCATCCAATCAAAAAGAATTTGCTAAAAAATTAAAATCATGGCCTCATACAAAAAATGAGAAGTGCACTCTTTTGGTATATTTTTATGAAGACTGCCTTTAAGATATAAAGCTGCACTTTATTTTAGACAGCGCCACAATGATCATCTTTCTTTTTCATTTAATATGTATTTCCTACTTTATATTACATTAACTCTTTGAGTCCCAAGGAACGCATCACACGCTAATCGGTTACTACCTAGCCGCCCAAGTGGCATGTACTGGTTTTTAGTTTACAACTGGCCAGTATAACAATGCAAACCAGCAGTTTTGAATGGTATTCTTTGTGTTTGATGTTATACATGCTGACCATTAGGTGTTTAAAAGCATAAAATATAGTATGCTTGTGAGCTCTACCGAGTTACTAAGTGATTGTGTGAAAACAATATGGACTCCGAGCGGACTTTTTATGCAAGATAACAAGATTTATGACTTTAGAAGCCTCATATTTAAATCAAACACGCATTTGCAAAATTTATCTGAAGCGAGACAAAGTTGCAAACTAAAGGCGAGAAATCATCTCTGTATTGTGGAGTTGCAGTACACTTCTGATTGGAAGCAGGCCAGGCAGCCTATCTGCCTGCTGTTTCCCAAACATGCCTGCATCTTCTTCTTCTTGTCCCTACTTTTGGAACGCCTCATGGCATCAAGGCAGGAAGAGGTCTCTGGAACAGGCCCTTCTGTACACTTAGTATAAAGTATATTTCACTGTCTCTAATATTTCTTTGGTCGACCTTTGTTTCTGTTACTGCTGTCTCTGTATAACATTGCTCTCTGTAGTGCCCTGTCTGATGCCAATCTTGTTACATGGCCAAACAATTTAATTTATTGTCCACCTATAAGGTTCAGAACTGGTTCTGTGCCGACTCTCCTAATGATATCCATGTTCCTAAGTCGATCTTTCCTTATTTCACCTAGCATAGTACAAAAATATTTCATTTATGTTGTGACTATCCTCCTTGTGCCTGCATGACTTAGGCAAAATATCCATGGGAATCTCACCATCTGAGACCTCTGGGCTGATGCAATCCATTCTGTATGAGGAAAACCTTAATCCATCTTCCTGAGCATGCTCTGTAAATCCGAAACTGTAACAAAATGTGTGGCTGAATTTTTCTCCTCCCATCAGAACACTTCAGATACTGCCTAAACCTTCTTTCTCTTGCTTGATGTGGTAATGTAATATACCAAGCTTTCCTCAGTCATCAAAAAGAACACTCATTTCACACAAATAAAAAAAAATCATCTTCACACTTACCAAGTTCCATATACAAATACAAGATAGCCACCGATTCCCCATTTGTATGATTTCAAAACATTACCTAGCAGAAGACAACCATAAATATGCAAGTATAAATCAATAAATCCGAGAACATGGCATTTACATGGTGAAATTTTTCTAATTTGAATAAATTAGAACAAAGTTATTTTTTTTTTTTTGGTCCAGGTTAAGTCTGTCAACTCTCAGTAAGGAACAATTTCTGGACAAGATGATTTTGTTTCCTCCAATGATCCATTGTTTGCAGGTTCTGCTTCCAAGGTGCAGGCTCTGCTTCTTCAGTCCCTCCAAGGTGCAGGCTCTGCTTCTTCAGTCCCTCCAAGGTGCAGGCTCTGCTTCTTCAGTCCCTCCAAGGTGCAGGCTCTGCTTCTTCAGTCCCTCCAAGGCATGTCTTCTTCTTCTTCTGCATTCAGCCTTAAAAGTGCAGTTGGCAAGTTGTATTGTGGTTTACAGCAAGACTGCAATGTCTGCATTTCAACATTCATTCGGGGTCCAAATGGAGCAATGATGCGCAATACAAGACTCTTAATGTCTATTAGCCTCTCTTGCTCAAGCCTACCTCACCTTCACGTGGTGGACCCTGTTCTTCCCAGCAATCCAGTTGAAGGTTGGGGTCTTAACCCCCAGCGGGAAACTGGATGGGACAACAAACGAGGTAAAGGCGAAGGGATGAGCCTACTCTCCCTCTCAAGAGATCCTGAAGTCGGAAATACTGGGCCAGAAGGCGGATCAAAAACCACAGTACTACGCAACCCCACGCTATATATATGATTACACCGTCAGACAAATTTAATGTTGGTGCTCGCCCTGTGGAGCTCCACCAGGCAGGTGCAGTGCCGGGTTCTGAGCCTCGACAGAATCCACCCCCAGCTACTGGAGGACCTCCTAGACCGTCTTGTGGAGTCAGGAGACGGCGGAGGATAGCTACTGACCAAAACCAGTTAGACAAAAAAGATCCCAAATTGCCTTTTGTCATAATGCACTGGAATGCAGAGGGTGTCAGCAGTAAGCAGGCTGGCTACAGCAAAAAGTTGGAGCTGGAAAACATCCTCTATGAAAAGCATGTCAGTGTATGTTGCATCCAAGAGACCCATTTGCAGGCAGATCAGATATTTAAAGTGAGAGGCTACCAGTGCTTCAGATCTGACAGACAAGGCAGGCGAAAAGGAGGAGTACTCACCCTTGTGAAAAACAGTATCCATCCATGCGAGAAAATGTCTTATATGGATGGAGCTGAGTACCAACTCCTGCAGCTTAAGACAGACAAAGTGGAATTAGACCTCCTTAATTACTACTGTCCCAATGACAAATCGCTAAACCTCAGCTCTGTGCCAGTACCAAATACCAACTTTATTGCAGTTGGAGACTTCAACAGTCATTCACAGAGCTGGGGCTATAACCATCTCGACAATAGGGGTGAAGAGGTGGAAACATGGCAAGATGACCACTCTCTGATCCTGATCAATGCCCCCTCAGATACTCCTACCTTCTACTCCAGAAGGTGGCAGACAACGTCAACCCCAGATCTTGCCTTCTCTACCCCAGATATATCTGGAATGATAAGTAGAGAGGTGGGAGACCAGCTGGGGGGCAGTGACCATCGCCCGATTTTTCTCACTGTCCAGAATGTACCAGTTAATACAGGCCCAGTCATCACAAGATGGAACTACAAGAAAGCCAACTGGGGCCTGTACAGACACAGGACAAGCACATTGTTGTCTGCACTCAAGGTACAAAATAGGGATATCAATGCTATAGTGCATGATTTCAATAGAAGTATTCTACAAGCTGCAAAAGAAGCAATCCCCAGAGGCTGTCGACACAACTATAGACCGTACTGGTCCAGCACACTCCAGGAATGCCAGGAAACAATGAATCAGGCTAGAAAGGATGCAGAATCCCAACCTTCACCTGACAACAACATCAAATGGAAAAAGGCTGTAGCAGTGTTCCAGAGAACTAAACTTGAAGAAAAACGGAAAAGCTGGAGAAATAAAACAGCAGCTCTAAACCTTGATAAAGATGGCAAGAAACTCTGGAGATTAGCCAAATCACTCAATGAAGAGAGTTTCTCTCCTAGACAAACAATCACGCTAAGTGATGGTGACAAAATCCTTAGAGGAAAACAAGCTGCAGATTTGTTTGCCAGAACATATAGTGTTGAAAGCAACCTGACCCTTAATGAGGACCATCAGAGAGAAATAAGGAAAGAAATACAAACAAATAAGAGACAGACAGATATTCCTGCCTCTATGAGGGAGCCATTTACCATGGGCGAACTACAAAATGCCATCTTTAGGCTTAAGTTAAAAAAGTCTGCAGGTCCAGATGAAATCAGCAACGAAATGCTAACCAACCTGACCTCATCTGCTAAAGTAAAGCTGCTGGAAATTTTTTCAACATCAGCTGGGAGAAAGGTTTGGTGCCTCAAGTATGGAGAGAAGCCATCACCATACCCATTTTGAAAAAAGGAAAAATTAAGACCCAGGCTTCCAGCTATCGCCCAATTAGTCTCACAAGCTGTGCGGGAAAGACATTGGAAAGAATTGTAAATTCAAGACTGAAATGGCACTTAGAATCTGAGCAGATCTTGGTGCCAGAGCAGGCTGGGTTTAGGGAATGTCACAGCTTAGAAGACCAAGTCACCTACCTGTCACAAGCTGTAGAGGATGCCTTCCAAGAGAAGAAAAAGGTACTGGCGGTATGGGTTGACTTTAACAAGCTTTTGACAAAGTCTGGAAAGATGGTCTTTTTGCAAAACTGAAGAGAGATGGAATCCAAGGATATATGCTAAAATGGATTCAATCCTTCTTACACAGCAGGAGAACTAGAGTCAGTCTTGATGACCAGCAGAGCAGAAAAGTGTTACTTCGGCAAGGAGTACCACAGGGAGGAGTTATCTCTCCAACTCTCTTTCTTGTTTATATAAATGATCTGGTGAAAGACCTCCCTACAGGAGTAAAAGCTGCCCTGTATGCAGATGATCTGGCACTTTGGTGTACCGATGAACACACCACAGTGGCAAATATAAGAATGCAGCGAGCAGCAGATCTCTTGATGACATGGGCAGAAAAAATGCATGTTGCCATCAACACAGACAAAACATCCACAACACTTTTCTCTCTTTCCCCCAGGGACAAAGCTGCTAGTATTCACCTAGGAACATCCTTGCTAAAGGAAGAAAGCTTCCCCACTTATCTTGGAGTAACATTTGATAAAAGGCTCACATGGAGCAAACATATAGAAAATGTAGAAGGGAAGGCCAGGAGACGACTAGGCCTACTTAGAAAACTGGCAGGTACAGGCACTTGGAGTTTGGTGCAACAGCCATGGTCAACAGCTGCTAATTCCCATCTACAATTCGTTAGACAGAGTGCAAAATCAAGCTCTTAGGACTCATCACAGGATCCATGAAAACTTGCACCAATCCTGAGATGCAGAAAAATACTGCATGGGCAGACCTGGTCCTATAGAAGAGACACTAAAACTATGATCCAGATGGATAAGTTTAATAGTATGCAGTCACACCCAATGAATGAACAAGGTTATATTATCTGCTTAGGCGTCTCAAGCGTATCAGCTTTGTCCATGGTGGAAAAGTACTTAGAAGAACAGTATCAAGCTGATCTAACCTATTAGAAACAACACGCGCTGAAACCTACCCTATAATACCCTGTAACCTTGGGAGGCAAGTCAGTGTACACCAATACAGATACTGACTTTCAGTCAGTGGATTCACAACTGTAGATGAGTTCCCAATGATCTTTCAAAAAGCGAACAGCTGCTCTTAGTCATGGATTCATGAAAACTATCCCTAACAGTCATGGGAGACATGTTTAACAACAGATGGATCAGCACCAGTGCGGTTTTAAAATGGGGGTGCTGGAAATCTTTATTACAGACCCAGGCCACTCACTCAGCCACACAAGTGGATACCCACTGGTAAATTCTGTTCCAACTACACAGCAGGAGATTGTAGCACTAGATCATGCTGCCGAAATGTTTACACAACACCAGTTTCGGACTGCCACCAAGTGGTTATATTCACAGATGGCGCTTTCAGTGCTTCAGCCCTCAAGAGTGGCCAAACTCCCTCACTTGAGATCTGAAACCTTGGCAAGGTTGGCTTTTGCCCCCCCCCAAAAGTGTACTGTAACTCCAGTGGTTGCCATCCCACTGTGGTATACCGAGGACACTAAACCGGCGAGATCAACTTGCTACAAAATGGGCGAGAATGTGATCAGGGAAGAGAATGGCCGTCACCTACTATGAGAAGAAAAAGGCCATCCAGGCTATTAAGAAGTGAACAGAGTCTGGCCAAAGATGACTACCCACTTATTACTTGACCGGCATGGGCAGGTCATTGTACTGACGTCTCAGGACAGGACATAACAAAACTTATAGACTCAGCATATGCACAGGCTTTTTTCGTCTAAGTATCCACTTTTGTTGCCCTTGTTGGCTATGTGTGCCAGACTAACAGAACATGTCCTGCAAACTGTCCC
>CAJHNH020006232.1:0-14006 GCA_905116865.2 Candidula unifasciata | reverse complement strand
GAGGAAAAACGATCAACCCTCCTTCCGACCCTCTATGAGGGAGGGAAAGTAGGTTGCTAATGCTCTTCCTACTCCAGGTGTGCTGGGTTCAACCCCCAGGCGAGTGACGGTAGTATCGACAGCCGAGATTGAAGATAGTGCAAGGGACAGACTGACTTTCAAGTCCGCAGCGATAAGCACCAGGTGACAAAATGTCCCACCCCGAGAGTCACCCACACTCAATGTCATTGACCCACGACACAAAAATTCGGTCCCATGAAAGATACAAGATCGTAGGTAGGTAGTTGTAACTCACCAGGACATCACACAAGCGATAAACACCTGGTAACACAAAGTGCCATGCGGATAAAGATCACCCGTGAAGAGGTCTTTAAACCCCTTCAGCTGTTACTCCAAATCTATGGCCCGGCTATATTAAGGGCCCCTGGTAGAAGCCAGAGTGGGGCCTAAATTACCAAATAAAAGGCATCCTACATGGGGACGACTGAATAAACAAGATCGTGGATAGAATGAATGCCCCACTCAGGCACCTGGCGTATAAAGTCCGTTTAAGAAAATAAAAACAGGCATTGTTGATACGAGTGATTGAATTCAATTAAGTGGATTAGAAAATAATACGTACACTATGTATAGTAATATACCTATAAGTTATATAATGTCAGTAATAAAATACAATAACAGTACTTAATCAACAACAAAATAGTTAATAAAAAAAGATCAAAGTAATGTCTCTTTACACTTCATAAAAACATAAATATTTTGACACATGTGAGACTAATTTTGGAAAACAGTTTCGTCAGACAGAAAGTTAACGGACGAGTCGTTGTTAGACGGATACGATAGCCTCCTAAGAGAACCGTGGACAAGATTTGAATGTGTACAGTAAGACAAAGTCACTTATAACACAACCCAGTCGATGAGCAGTGGAACAGACGTTCGGTCATATAGTTGAAGAGAAAACTAGTTGATTAGACGCATTTGCACAAATACAGTAGAAAGAACAGCCATCGAGCATTTTAACCCTAATGATGATAGTGTGCCTTAGTGGAACATTCAATTTAATCACAATATTGTTCACCCAACTTAGGACACAATTTTTGCGTCGGAAAAATTAATGTCATTGAGTATGGCGTGACTCTTAAGTGAGTCGTTGTGTCACCGGATGATAGTCGCTCGTTGTCCTGTTAAGTTTGAACGTCGGTCAGTCATAACCCTTGCCCTTTCTTTAATCTCGATACCTTCCGCCTGGGATCGAACCCAGCAGCCCAGGATTATGAAGCGCGTTTACAACTTCACATGTTTTGAACCCTCTCGGGAGGAAGCATTGGTCCATTTTTCCCCTTATTTTCCATGTGAAGGAACCATCATCCTGGGGCGGGAGACTTTGTATTTTCCCCTCTGTTTGCCATGTGGAGGGACCCTCCGCATGACGATGGTCGCTCTTTCCTTTATTATACATGTAGAGGGTTATTATCCTACATGATAAAAATGCTTACAAATTTACAGATTGATGGGGAAGACCATAGACTGATAAAGAACATGTACTGGAAACATCATGCTGCTATAGGAATCGATAATAAATAAAGTAGGATTGTACCAACCAGCCAAAAGAGGTGTGCATCAGGGATGTTTAATGTCTCCAGATCTGTTTTCGTTATATTGTAAAAATATTATGCGACATCTGCAAGATATGAAGGTGGGGCGATGTAACGTCAACAATACAAGATATGCAGATGATACGGTATTAATTGCAGACAACGAAGAAAATATACAGTGTTTAGTTGATGCAGTCATAGCTCTCAGTGAGAAACTATGTCGCCAAGAAGAAAGAAATGCCAAAATGTTAAATACATGCAAATGGCAAAACTCTTAAGCAAGTTATTAAATACAATTTTGGAGGAACAATCATAACATCTGATGCAAGATGCCTTGTAGAAATCAGAACACGAAGAGCCATTGACAAAAGTAGCCTTAAGTAAGAAGCAAAGGATTCTCACGAACAAGAAGATGACAACTGCAGTGAGAGAGAAAAAAAAAACTGTGTTAAAGTGCTATATAGAACCTGTGCATGCATTTAGGCTGGGTCGACCTGAGAGCCAAGGTTTGATAAAAAATATCAGGCTCCGTCAGGACCCGAACAAATGAGTTTCCGTCTGGCTGCAACACCACGGCGGGTAACCGAACACACGAGTTTCCGTCTGGCTGCAACACCACGGCGGTTAACCGAACACATGAGTTTCCGTCTGACTGCAACACCACGGCGGGTAACCGAACACACGAGTTTCCGTCTGGCTGCAACACCACGGCGGGTAACCGAACACATGAGTTTCCGTAGGCCGCAACACCACGGCGGGTAACCGAACACATGAGTTTCCGTCTGGCTGCAACACACGGCGGGTAACCGAACACATGCGTTTCCGTCTGGCTGCAACACCACGGCGGGTAACCGAACACATGGGTTTCCGTCTTTCTGCAACACCACGGGGGGTAACCGAACACATGAGTTTCCGTCTGGCTGCAACACCACGGCGGGTAACCGAACACCTGAGTTTCCGTCTGGCTGCAACACCACGGCGGGTAACCGAACACATGAGTTTCCGTCTGGCTGCAACACCACGGCGGGTAACCGAACACATGGGTTTCCGTCTTTCTGCAACACCACGGCGGGTAACCGAACACATGAG
The DNA here is from genome assembly GCA_905116865.2 of Candidula unifasciata. Lineage (NCBI taxonomy): Eukaryota > Metazoa > Mollusca > Gastropoda > Stylommatophora > Geomitridae > Candidula > Candidula unifasciata. The sequence goes on along the minus strand of CAJHNH020006232.1, from coordinate 11,322 downwards.
TTTCCGTCTGGCTGCAACACCACGGCGGGTAACCGAACACATGGGTTTCCGTCTGGCTGCAACACCACGGCGGGTAACCGAACACATGAGTTTCCGTCTGGCTGCAACACCACGGCGGGTAACCGAACACATGAGTTTCCGTCTGGCTGCAACACCACGGCGGGTAACCGAACACACGAGTTTCCGTCTGGCTGCAACACCACGGCGGGTAACCGAACACATGAGTTTCCGTCTGGCTGCAACACCACGGCATGTCACAGAATACGATGTGAAAGAGCACAATCAGCACAGCAGTAAGTGTCAATGAAATATTCTTTTACGGATGTGCCAATTGGACTCACACCATAGAAATGGCCAGGAGGATTCAGACGTTTGAATCTAAATGCTACAGACGAATTTTACGGATTAACTGATTTGAACTCGAACCTAACAAATATGTAAGATGGCTGGTGAGCTCTAAAGCTCGACATGTTGTAACTGTAGCGGACTCACAAAGCATGTTTCTGAAAATTGAAACCTGGGACCCCAGGCGTAAAGTGGCTTGCATTACTAGGATAAGACTCAGATCAGGAGCTTATCATGGCTTTGATGTCCTGGATATTAGGATGTGCAGGATAATGAGCAGGCTGACAGATTGACTGCTGCCGCAGCTCTGGGTGGTGAGATATTTTTTGATACATCGGAGGCAGTGAAGGCTCTCTGGGATGTAACAGATAGAACAATAGAACATATAGATAATCCGTACATTGAAAGATTTATTAAACGGGGGAGGGAAGGGCTCGAGTAGAGGAGATTTTCTTCAATAAGGGGGAAACAAGTGGACTTTTTATCAGGTTGCAATCGGTAGAGTACGTGTGGAAATGTACTGAGTGCTGTATTCTTCATTCATTCATTCATTCATTCATTCATTCATTCATTCATTCATTCATTCATTCATTCATTCATTCAACAAACAGATGACAAATAAAGATAGCTGGTTGTGTGTGTTAGTGTTTCCATTCATACACCTCCACCACCCTAACGGGTCAATGGTTACGCTATGTTTATGTTATTATACGCTTCAAGTTGGTCTACTACTTTCCCGTCATTAGGGGAGCTTGGGATACACTGAGAACTGAAATATACAATTGTGAGTGATAATATTTTCTAGAGATGGGGCTCAAATCTATCCTATTCTTTTTTGCAATTGGGGTGGGGGAGGGGGGAGAGGGGGGGGGGCAGCAGGAGCGATCGAGATTCTTTATCTCCCAAGTTACATCAACCCTTTATATGGCAACATATTTTTCATTTTCTAATCACATGTTAGTGTTTTAAAGTAAATATAATTCATTAAGCTACCAGTGCCAAACATGGACACTGTCTAAAGCCCATATACGCAAAATCACCACCTGCGAGATGAGGTGCCTGAGAAAAGCAGCCAACCTAACCATCCGAGATCGCGGTAATAGTGAAAATATCAGACAAACTGTGGGAAAGACACCTTGTACTAGATTCATTGAGAAACAGCAGATCAAGTGGTTTGGCCATCTCGTTAGAATGCAGCAAGATCAAATACCATCACAAGCCTACATCTCAGAAGATCAGCAACAAGAGCATGCAAGAGGACGGCCACGTAAAATAAAGATCGACAACATTAAAGACACTCTACGCCTTTACGGCATGACAATAGCCATTGGCAGCCAACATGCACTGGATAGCAAATTATTACTCCCCACGGCGTTTAGCGGCAGAAGTGGTTTATAATGATGATGATGATAATTCTTTTATAATTGCGAGCAGTTTATAGAAACTTGATTTAGACAAGCAACGTTCTAAAGACGTCAATATTAAAACTTAGTACCCACTGGAAAAACTAATACAAAGAGAGAGAGAGAGAGAGAGAGAGAGAGAGAGAGAGAGAGAGAGAGAGAGAGAGAGAGAGAGAGAGAGAGAGAGAGAGGTCAAAAATAAATACATGTAGACTTGACCACGTGACATAAGCTGGACAAAATGGGCATAATCTGTGATTGTGGTGATCGTGTGAGAGGCCGAACCATGACCGCCTAAGTTTATAGCATTTCATATCTAAGTGTTGATGATGATAATGATGCTGATAAAGACGATGATAATAACGACAGAGTGTTAGGTAATTATAAGTGAACTTATTACTTAGAACATCAATGCCACTTATTATGTAACATGAATGTTCACATTTCAGAAATATACAAACCGTTAAAGCAGCTTCTGTCAACTTCTCAGTGAGATGTGTAGTTATCTTATTGTAGGCTTCCACCTGATTAACATCGGAACACAAATCCAGATCCTCCACCTGCTGTGTGTATTCGTCGAGTTCGCTGAGAAATTTCAGTTTACTAGCCTGCAGAGTAAATATTAAACATTTAGTAGAAAAACAAAACAATAATTGCGTCTTCCAAAAAAAGGTCATGAAAATTATATACAATGTTGCTTTCTTAGTAATTCTTTACTTTCGTTAAAAAAAAGAAAAAAAGAATCGCAGTTGTCTTTACCAGCTACGATTGCCTAACGTGGTCAGCTTTCAGTAAAAGGATACAAGTAGGTTACATTTAATAGCTTTAAATGGTTGTAGAATATTTTCATTCTAGAACACTGTAGGAAAACTCATGGAAAAAATCGTTACAAGAAAGTTGATCCAAAAATTTAGTCAAGTCTAAATTAGTTAAGTGGACATTTAGTATCCACACAAGGCAGAGATTCCTCGTGCAATGCCACAGTATTTACTTACAACACAATCAAGGTTTTCCGGCAGGAATGGAGACTGCCGCATGCGCCATTGCATTGGAACAGTGTCGCTGCAATGTGATGAGTCTTAACGAGCTTGTCCTATGGATCACCATTGCCGAATGTTAGTTAGTAGTCTAGGCATATCAAAGTCGTTCGCAGACATACCAACAAGGACGAAACAGAAAAGAAATTACAAAAGCAAAAGCATGAATAAGACAGACTCACTGTGTGGTGCCAGGAATCAAGAGCACAGGTTAACCCGACAAAAGTCTCCTTGACATGGTTAACTTTGAATAACCGTTTTGTCATTACACCTACGTAAAGTCTTGAGTATGTGTGGTTTAGACATCGCGAGAATGAACACCATACGTGCCACCTACAGACATAGTACTAGAGGTTCCACCCTGCAGAAGGAGGACTATTTCCCCCCGATCACGTCAACTCGTGGGATAACGAAGGGGACAGGACGTAAGGTCGACCTGGTCTCGAAGAAGTAAGCGCCTTAAAAGGTTTTAGGCATTATTTTGGAGTATAGTGCTACGAAGCAGAATGGATCTGGTCAATATGTCTATCAGAATGCTCGCTTAGCTACGTAGCCACCAGACAGCAAACATTGTATTGGTGATACACCAAACAAAGGCTAGCACAGTATAAATCCGGGCGATGCTACACCATCCATAGGCTAACATACTGCTAAAAAAAAAAAAAACGCCCTTTCAGTTAGTACGGTGTGTGACCTTCTCTTGCGTGGATCAATGATTGCTATCTCCTGGGCATAAATGCAATCATACGTCTAATGTGGACCTGTTGGATAGCTGCCCACTCTTCCTGAGGTGCCTGAAACAGATCACGACCATTGGCTAGAGCAACGTCTCGGCGACGGACACGCATTTAAAGCTCACTCCACAGGTGCTCAATTGGACTCATGTCTGCATACAAGGATGGACAGGGAAGGGTTTTAAAGTTATTAGCAGCCAGGAAATGCGTGGTCATCCGTGCAGAATGGGGTCTGACGTTGTCCTGTTGAAAAAAGATAACTGTTGACATCCCAGAATGGAAGGACATGTCGTTAAAGAATTTTATTGATGTATCAGTGTGCATTCAAGCTTTCTTCAATGTGCACTAATTAACTTCTTCCGTTATGACTGACATTCCCCACACCATTACACCTTCACCACCGTGCAGTAGTTTTATTAACCCACTTTTGGGCTACACCTACATTTAGCCAACGGTGGGCAGTCCGCCGTCAATCATGACGCTGCAACAACAAAACAAAAACTGATTCGCCACTGAAATATACACGTCTCCACTGATTGTCATCTGCCCAAGGACGATGGTGGTTGGCCCCAAAAAAGTCGATTTAGGCGGTGGGGACAAGTAAGGACAGGTTCTCAGTGTGTTTGTTGTGTCCAAATCCACCGTCATGCAGTCTGTTCTGAATAGTTTGATCAGGCACATGACGTCATGAAGGCAACGCCTGCGCAGTTGAGGAAGCTGTTATAAACCTGACTCTGGCGACGAAGCCGAATAAAGCGATTCTCCGCTGCTGTGTTCATTTTCCTAACAAATTCCAAAACTATGAAAAGTTTTTATGTCAGTTTAGCACTCAGAGCGTCTTTGTTCTCATAGAGTGTTGAACAAAATTTCAAAGAAAAAAAATTAACAGAAAAATTGATTATTACACACTCAGTATTCACTTTGTACAGTTATATACATACTGTAGCTTCAATCATTTCGGTGTAGTTTAGCCACAGTATTTTTATATATGTTTAAAGCAATTTCCTTCTCTTACACCCTAAACACGGTAGCAATGAAAGGAATATCCTCTGTGTCAGTACCAACAGTTTATGCTGTATTAAGTACTCCGTTGATAAAGACTTTAGTCGGAACGTTGGGTTGTGTTTGTGTGCGTCCTTTCCATTCCCTCCTTTGAGCTTTCTAGTCATATTTTTGTGTTATATTTAGCATTTTGCCAACATGACTTAAAAGAGAGATGCCTCGATAGATGTTACATTCTTTCTTATTTCTCTGTCTCTTCCATATGGGCACATAGTTGGGTTTTTGCCAATCACTTGGTACAGTTCTTTCCAAGTTTTCCTAAAAAAGTAATAGAGTAACCAGGTGACTCCAATTTCTCCACAGGCCTTTATCGATTCAGCTGTTATTCCATCGATGCCAGCGGTTTCATTCTTTCATCATCATCAGTTCTCGTTATGCCTAATGGCACATGAGGCTTCAGAGAGGACTTTCCATGCTTTCCTGTCCTGTGCAATCTTCAGTGCAGTTTTCCATGTCAAAGATACCACACTCAGGTCACTTTCCATCGTTCGTCTCCATGTTGTTTTTGGGCGCCCCTGTTTTCTCTTTCCCTCTGGTATCCATGTGAGAGCTGTTTTGGCAGGTATATCAGAAGTCATTCTCATAACGTGGCCAAGCCATTTTCATCTTTTCTTGGTAATCATACTGTCTAAAGTTTATTGGTTTGTGGCTTGAAGTAGTTTAGTGTTTGAGATTGTATCTGGCCAGAAAATTTTTATAATTCTACGTAGACATGTGTGGTGGAAGGTGGACAGCTTGTGTGCATCCTTTTTTGGTCATTCTCTAGCATTCCGCTCCATAAAGAAGAACTGGCAAAATGATGCTCTTGTAGAGTCGGAGTTTCGTTCTTCTGCAGTAATTGTTGGATTTCCAGATTTGCCCCATCCTTCCAAAAGCAGCTCTAGCTTTGTTCAGACGTGACTGTATGTCTTCCTATGTCCCTCCCAGTAGGGACACCACACTGCCAAGATATGTGAAATGTTCTACATTTTCAAGTGATTAGTTACTTATGGTCACTGGTTGTTGGTTTGGACTGTTTGTCATGATCTTAGTTTTCTTTGCATTTATTATCAGTCCCACCATTTCTGCTGTGCAGTTTAGTCTGTTTCTTTTCCCTTGTATATGTTCATGTTTATGTGATAGGAGTGCTATATCATCTGCAAAATCAAGGTCCTTAAGCATGGTGAATGGAGTCCATCGTATGCCTCTTAATGTCCTGTTTACTGTGTTCTTTAGTATCCAATCAATCACAAGGTTGAAGAGGAGAGATGACATAACACATCCCTGTCTTACACCCGTCTTTACTGGGAAAGATGTATTGTAATTTTTTATACTGCAGGAAAAGTCTTTACAGAAGAGAGCAATTATGTTGACTATTTTTTCTGGAATTCCATAGTGTCGTAAAATTTGTCACAGACCGTCTCTATGGACGCTGTCAAAAGCTTTCTCAAAGTCCACAAAATTAATATATATATACTTCTCTGCCATTCGTTGCATTGTTCTAAAATGTTACGTAGGGTGAAGATGTGCTCTGTTGTTCCTCTGCTCTTTCTGAATCCTGCTTGTTCCACTCGTAGGCATTTATCTACTCCTTTTTTAAGCCGCATTATGATGATTTTATAAAATATTTTGTTTGGTACTGAGAGTAGAGTAATTCCCCTCCAACTATTGCAGTCTGTTAAGTCTCCTTTTTTGGGGATTTTGACTATTTTTCCCTCAGTCCAGTCGTCAGGCAACACTTCTTTTCCTAAATATCCTTGAACAATGGTTCTAGAATGCTAGCAGTTGTGTTGGGATCTACTTTGAGAAGTTCTGCTGGCAGTTCGTCTTTGCCTGGTGCTTTGTTGTTCTTTAAAGTGTGGATAGCTTTAAGGATTTCTTGTTTGCTTGTTGGTTCAGTAATAATGTCAATGTCCTGGGAGGCTGATTTCATTCTTTGGGCTGTATTTCATAGCTTCCGTTGCCTATTCTTCAAGGATTTTAAGTTCGTTCTCGTGTGCATATTTGGGAGTAAATGGTACTGTCTCATAAATACGTTCAAAAGAGCTTGAAAATATTATTTCCACCTGTTCATGATCTTCTTCATGTATAAGTCTTCCTCAGCTATCATTTTTATATTCGCATGGTTAAAAGAAATCGTCTCTCACTCTCATTTTTACTACAGCTTAAAAAAATTTATCACTTGAAAAAGCAGATCACTGATTTATTCTGTATCTGTATTTCACTTCTGTGTAATTCTGTCTATACTGTATACATAATAAAGACAAATAGTCTGGACCCGATGTGATGAAGAACTGATTTAGGATTATTCTGTTGTTCAGTTTGTGTAGTGGCTATCGTGATCAAGAACAATATTATTAGCTAAGTTAGCCTTGTGTACTGTGCTTTAAAAAAAAATCTCCTATAGCATGCTTCTGAGTTATGAGTTGTATTTTCTTTACAACACCCCGGGCACATTCATAGGTGCTCAGATTCCCCCTTCAACATATTTTTCAGCGTTGCACTGTTAATATTCCCAGTCCTATGCTGGTTAACAAGACTTCTTGTGCGTCCGGTGTGCCTCTAATGTTTGGGTGGCCGATATTTACTCCCAGTTCTCGTATTCTTAGCAGTTATGTGGACAAGTTGCTTCCAAAATCCTTGGAACGCCCCCATCTCCCTAAAGGCATTAACAATGTCGGCGTAAAAAATAGGCCCGGCATCTGTAACTTATGCAGAATACGTGCATATCTCACCTCTTTTATCGCCAACAACACCTGCAAATCCTGGACAAATATTAAGGTAACTGCATACACAGGAGAGTTTTACAATGACTCAATTCACTGTCTGCGTAACAAGCCTGCCTCGACCCACCAGATCATGCTCATAGAATCACTCAAAACACACACACACAGGTGGAAATAATCCTGTGATTGTAGTCACACGAAAGCTTGTGTCACCGCAATCACCCACATCGTTATGCTGCTGGTAGTCACAGAGAAGGCACCGCTGGCTTCTTGGTAAGTTCTGCCTGCCAGTAAATGCCCTCTACTCTTGTGTCCTTGTATAACAGATCCATCTGTATAGATCATTACATGTCTCATATAACTTACCACACATGCCGCCGCTCAGTAGTTGATTTTGTATTGGACGTCAAGTGACAATCCAGATGCGTGTCCGGTCTGGGGTTCGAGCCGGGGGATGACAGAAAAACCGCATACTGCCCAGACTGACGGTGTACGTGGCCCCGAGGCTTAAAAAAACTGATAAGCGCGCAGAGCTTGGCTTTGATAGCAACAGAATTCAGCCCCCCACAACTCCTATCAAGCGTGACGACACAGGAAAAGGTGTGATTGAACGTATCTGACACTGGTATCCATTCCCCGCCAGGAGGGATGTCTGAAGACTGAAAACCTGCTTGATATCATCCTCTGCTCTAATCAGCCCCTTCCTAATCTGTTGACCTTTTTCCCGACGAGCATATGGCAAATGATGATTCAGATCGTAGCTTATCTTCGGGTATGCGCGAGCCCTTCAAATTTTGATTCTGTAGTTCATGGTAGTTGACTCGGTCAAATGCCTACTCTTTGTCCTTAAATGTGTTCATATTCAATTTGTACAAGCGCCTGTCTCAGTGTGAATACTGCGTCAGCTTTGCTCCTACCTGAAACCTGTTAACGAGTATAGTCAACAAAGTTACTGCTGTACATGCGAGGAGCATGTCTGTTGTGATTATCATCCCTTCCTCTCACCTTATTTATTTTACATTGGTTTTTGACCATTTCGACTTGAGAATATATTTGATATTATAATATATTATGTTTTAAACAGTTTAACAGTTCGTTGAAATATTTCTTCTGTTTATATTTAATATGTTGACTGCTAGGAATTGATGTCTTAAATTGTGGATATAATAAATGTTTCTTCTCCCAGTATAACTGGCTTGGTACTTCTATATAACTGTATTGGTAACCAAGTGCAAAATTTTTCTACATGTTCTTTATAGTCTGCTCAAGATTCTGATCTGAACGTTTTGACTTTTTCTTTCGCTGTCTCTTGGTGCTTTTCTGTAGCTGACAGTATTTATTTGCTTTTGTCCTTTACCACACACAACAAGATTTGTGTGTGTGTAGATAGAGATTAAGGTTTTAAATGAGTGCCCAACTTTGATAGCAGCAGTTCGCTTTCACTGTGAGCAGGGCGTAGGTTATAAAAGTTTCCTATTTATCGTCTACGTTGTTTGCTTTATCAAAATGATGAAGGCAAAACTGATGACATTGTCTATCTGTTCTATAGATTAATTGTCTTTCATTTTGATAGTGATTATTATCTCAGATTGTTAAGCCCTTTTTGTGGGATGCGTTCCAGCTATTTTTCTCTCTCTCTCTCTTTCTCTCTCTCGTTGTGCCCCACCAGGACATCACACAAGCGATTAACACGTGTTGACACAAAATTCCACCACTCGGATGAGGATCACCCGTGAAGAGGTGCTGGAAACCGCGTTCAGCAATTAGGCCATATTTATGGCCGGGCTATATTGCGGCTCCTGGCAAGAGCCAGGGTGGGGCTTCAAAATAGCGACAAACTGGAGCCCACACGGAGATAACTAGTTACATTAGTGTCCTATAGTCAGAGTATAACTGTATTAGTGTATCTGGCTGGACCCGTACATTTTTTTATACTCTCTCTCTCTCTCTTGCTCGCTCTTTCTCTTTCTCGCTCTCTCTTTCTCTGGCTTCATGGCTTTAGTTGCTTATTTATATCAAATCGATATTTGGCTTCTTCGATGTTGAGATTTTATCGATAACTGGATTATATTCGCCACAGAGTTTGAACAGCGGTTGCTCTCAGTATTACATTTAGTAGTTGTGTCGCTAAATGGTTCCATGTATGCCTCTCATTGTATCCTGCTCTTTCATTATAATATCCCAGTATATACAAACTGTTATAACTTGACTGATGATTTCACTTCGTTTGTCAAAAAATTATACTTTGTCTTCATTGTTGTCTGTATCATTACACTTGGATTATATAAATCTTTTTCCTGCCATGAACTAATCTGATCCGTCTGATTATTTCCGATATTTCTGGTATACCAATATTTTTCTATATTTTGGTGCCAGTGATGGCCTACTCCGTGTTTGTTCTTCTCAACTGGTTGATTTCCTCTCCACATACGTATGTAAATTTTGTGTATTTTCTTTATACCTCGCCCTCTTCTTCTAATATCATATATTATATTTGTACTAAATTTGAAGTCCAAAAATCTTCTACTTCTGTCTCGTTGAGTCATCCTAAACGTCATTCTACATCATCATGTAGCATTGCCACTTCGATAGATAGCTGCAAGAGTTAGTATTTGTATTCATTCTTCCTTGTGTTGAAGCGCTTACAAAACTACCGGTTTGCTACACCTATCGCAAGGTAGGGTGAGCGAGAAGATCTGACCTGCTTGCTAGAGCTACAAATATCACTCTCATTTTTCCACTTGCATTGAGGGAAAAAATGCATAATTTAACACACACACACACAAAACAAAAAACCTTTAGTTTAAACTTATCGTTTACAGAAAAACACATATCATCATACCTTTAATGTATCTTGTAGTTCCTTCAGCTTTTCTGTCATTATTAAATTATTTTCTTCCATTACAGAATCCATTTTTTGATACCATTGGAACGGCTCAGCGTTGGAGCGCATAGTCGTGGCAGAAAATGTGCAGTGGTCGGACAGAAATGTAAGTCTGGTCGAAAAAAAACGTTTGTCTTATGTGTGTGTGTGTGTGTATGTGTGTGTGTGTGCATGTATATATATATATATATATATATATATATATATATATATATATATATATATATATATATTAGTTAGTTAGTTAGTTAGTTAGTTAGTTGGGTTATCGTCATTGCACTCCGGACATGTCCATAGGTGCTCAGATCCTCCCCTCAGTATGAACCCCAACGTCCGATGGCTAATAGTACCAGTTCTATGTTGATTAACAAGTCTTCTGACGTGTCCGGTGTGCGTCTCGTTTTTTGCTGTGCCGATCTTAATTCCCAAGTCTGCCATTCTGGCGAGTGATGTGGATTCACTGCCACCAAAGTCCTCTATCCTTCCCATTTCTCTGAGGGCATTGATAATATCAGCATGATCCATAGGCCGACCGTCGGTAGTGATAGCGGATCCAGCCAACCTGTCAGCTCTTTCATTTCCATCGACGCCTGCGTGTCCCGGAACAAAAATAAAGGTGACTCCACGCACAGTGGACTTCTGTAACTGTCTATATATATATAGACACACACACATATAGACAATGTGTGTGTCTATATATATATATATATTATACATATATATATATATATATATATATATATTATATATATATATATATATATATAAATAAACAAAAGACCCGTTTCCATGACTTGAGTGTATAGGGCATACAGTACTAGAATTATATTTGTTATAGACGGATGCGCACTTAGTTGGTTATATGGCCAGCATCATACCGGCCGCCCTTACTTTACAGCACATTACCTATCGAGACAGGGAATACCTGGCAACTAACGTTATGTTTGAAAATAGTTCGGTTCAATCGGATTCCTACCCACTACCTTCCGATCCGAAGGCGTGCGTTTAGCGGCTACACCACACACATACACAAACACACACACACACACACACACACACACACACACACACACACACACACACACACACAACACCCTTTCTTCGTTTTTTTTTCTTTGTCTTTCTTATCAACATTATCTTTTCGATCATCTC
>CAJHNH020006231.1:0-14007 GCA_905116865.2 Candidula unifasciata | reverse complement strand
AACTTGTTTGTGTCCTACCACTAAACAGTGAGTCCCAGACAATTATTTTACACATGAATAGACACGCTTGATGCAAAGTAGTTAAACTGGATGTCTGATTTTGCATTTTTGTACAATCTGAGGGGAACAATTGAGATAACATAAAAATGACTACAAGTGACAATTTTGCAGAATTTATGCCTTCGCGTTTGGCCAAAATCATATTTTCCAAAAAGTTGCCAATTTAGTCTCAGTCTATCATTTCACACTTGACGAGATATCTAAGATGATAAATTGGACACTGGGTGGCTCGGTGGTGACAGAAACCTAGATAAGACTAAAAGATGAGAAAAACAAATTTTACTAAGAATTGTTCACCTAACAAACATGTTGTGTGTACTTCCACTAAAAACAATGTGAGCCCATAGGACAAATTCTGTGTACAGATGAATAGGACCCACGCTAAGTTACAGAGTAGGTAAACTGAAATGTCTGATTTGGCATTTGGTTGTACAATCTCGGGGGCAATCAATTGAGATAACCATTTAATAATGGAAAACAAATTGACATTTTTATAGAAATTTAAGCATTTCGTGTGTGGCCAAAAATCATTTTTTCCAAAAAAAAGTTGCCCAATTTAGTCTCAGTCCATCCATTCGGCACTAGAACAAGATACTCTCGATGAGACAGGGGACACTTTGGAGTCTCATAGATGACAGAAAAATAGATAAGATAAAAACATGAAAAACAAAATTTTACGAAAGAAATATTTCCAACAAACTTGTGTGGTCCTACACTAAACAGCACAAACAGTGAGTCCCAGACACAATTATTTTTACACCTATGAATAGAAACTCACGGTGGATGCAGAGTAGTTAAATTGGAGGTCCTGATGTGGCAGTTTTGTTTACAATCTGGGAGGCAAACACTTGAAGAGAACATAAAACTGGCCACAAGTGACAATTTACAGAATTTATGCCTTAAGTGTTGGGTTAAAATAATATTGCAAAACAAAAGGTTGCCAATTTAGGTCCAAGGTCATAGTCATGTCACACTTGGACGAAGTTTACTCTAGATGAGAAATTTGGGGGGACACTTTGGAGCTCATAGGTGCTAAAAAAAAATAGATGAGTTAAAAGTAAAAAAAACATATTTTACGGAAGAAATGGGCCTCACAAAATTGTTTAGTGTCCTACCACTATAAAACAGTGAGTCCCAGGACAAGTATCTTTACCACATGAATAGAAACAAGCTAGATACCGGAGTAGTGAACACTGAATGTCTTGATTTGGCATTTTGTTGTACAAACTGGTGGCAAACAATTGCGATAACATAAAAATGACCCACAAGTGGACAATTTTTGCAGAATTTATTGGCCTTACGCGTTTGTCCCAAATCATATCTTGCCAAAAAAAAACTAGCCAATTTAGTCCCAGGTCTATCATTTCACACTTGACGATATTACTCTAGATGAATAAAATTTGACACTTGGGAGCTCGTTGGTGACAGGAAAACATAGAATAGATTATAAAAGGAAATATCAAATTTTACTAAAAAATTGTTCCTAACCAAAACTGTTTGTGTTCTACCCATAAAACATGAGACCCAGACAAATTATTTTACCATCATGCATGGACCACGCTACAGCAGGGTTGGTAACCTGAAGGCCTGATTTTGGCCATTTTTTGTACACATTCTGGAGTCAACAATTGAGATAAACACAAACAATTGACCCACAAGTGACATTTTTATTAGAATATTATTTGCCTTTCGGTTTGGCCCAAAAATCATATTTTTCCAAAAAACATGCCTAATTTAGTCTCAGTCTATCATTTCACACTTGTACGAGGCTGATTACCTCTAGAGGAGAAATGGACACATTTGGAGCTCATAGGTGACAGAGAAAACATAGAAGAGATTAAAATAGTCAACAACAAATTTTACGAAGAAATGTGTCACTAACAAACTTGTTTGTGTCATAGCTCACTAAATGAAACGTGAGCGTCCCAGACAATGATTTTAGCACATGATGATAGCACACGCGAGAATGCAGAGCATAGTGAAAAATTGGATGTCTGATTTGGCATTCTTTGTAAAATCTGGGTAGGGCAAACAAATTGAGATAAACATAAAAAATGACCACAAGTGACCATTTATTACCAGAATTTATGCCCTTTTTCGCGTCGTGTTTGGGCAAAATAATTATTTTCCAAAAAAGTTGCAAACTTTAGTCTCCAAGTCTAATCATTTCACACTTGGACGAGGATACATCAAGATGAGAAAATTGGATACACTTTGGAGCTCGTTGTGATGAAGAAAAAATGATAACGAATAAAGTGAAAAAACAAGGATTTTATACGACAAGAAAATGTTCCTAACAACCTTGTTTGTTGTTACTACAAGTAAAACAGGGTGAGTTCCCAAGACAAAATTATTTTAACACATGAATAAGACACGCTAAATGCAGGAGTAGTTACAAACTGAAGTGTCTGATTTGGCATTTTCGTTACAATACTCAGGGGGCAACAATTGAGATAACATAAAAATGACCACAAGTGACATTTTAATTAGAATTTATGCCTTTCCAGCGTTTTGGCCAACAAACATTAATTATTTGCCAAAAAAGTTGCTAATTTGGGTCTCAGTCTATCATTTCACACTTGACGAGGAGATTAATACTCTAGATGGATAAATTGGACACTTTTGAAGCTCGTTGCCCCCCGGTGACAGAAAAACAAGGATAAGAAAAAAGTGAAAAAACAAACAAATTTTACGAAGAAAAATGTTCCTAACAAACTTGTTTGTGTCCTACCACTAAACACAGTGAAGTCCCAGACATATTTTTTACACATGAATAGACACGCTAGATGCAGAGTAGGTAAAACTGGACTGTCTGATTTTGGCATTTTTGTACAATCTGGGGGGGGGCAACTGGAATTGAAGATAACATAAAAATGACCACAAGTGACATTTTTGGCAGAATGTTATTTATTTGCCTTTCGCGGTTTGGCCCCAAAATATATTTGCAAAAAAAGTTGGACATTTATTTTCTCTCAGTCTATCATTTTCGCAGCACTTGACGACGAGATACTCTAGATTAGAAAATTGGACTCGGCCACTTTTGGAGCTCATAGGTGACAGAAAAATAGATAAGATAAAAAGTGAAAAAACACATAAATTTTTACGAAGAATGTTCCTAACACACTTGTTTTTGTCCTACCACTAAACATTGAGTGTCCCAGACAATTATTTTTTTTACACATGAATAGACACGCTAGATAGATGCAGAGTAGGTAAACTGAATGTCCTGATTTGGAGCATTTGCGTGGTACAAATCTGGGGGCAACAATTGAGATAACATAAAAATGACCACAAGTGACAATTTTGCAGAAATTTATGCCTTACGCGTTTGGCCAAAAATAATATTTTTCCAAAAAGTTGCCAAAATTTAGTCTCAGTCTATCATTTCACAACTTGACGAGATACTCTAGATGATAAATTGGGACACTTTGGAGCTCATAGGTGACAGAAAAATAGATAAGATAAAATTAAAAAGTGAAAAACAAATTTTACGAAGAACAAAATTGTTCCTAACAACTTGTTTGTGTCCTACCACTAAACATTGAGTCCCAGACAATATTTTTACACATGAATAGACACGCTAGATGCAGAGTAGGGTAAACTGAATGTCTGATTTGGCATTTTTGTACAATCTCTGGGGGGCAACAATTGAGAAACATAAAAAAAGAATGACCACAAGTGACAATTTTTCGCATGTGAAATTTATATGCCCTTTCGCGTTTTGGACAAATAATCATATTTTTTCAAAAAGTTGCCAATTTCCGTCTCAGTCTATTCATTTCACACAACTGAACGAGAGTACTCTAGATGGAGAAAATTGGGACTACTTTGGAGCTCATAGGTGGACAGAAAAATAGATAGATATTAGATAAAAGTGAAAAAACAAATTTTACGAAAGAAATGTTCCTAACAACTGTTTGTGTCCTACCACTAAACAGAAAGTGAGGTCCCAGACAGTATATTTACACATGAATAGACACGCTAGATGCAGAGTAGTTTAGTGTAAAGACTGAATGTCTGATTTGGCATTTTTGTGTACAATCTGGGGGCAACAATTGAGATAACATAAAAATGGGACCACAAGTGACATTTTTTTGGCAGAATTTATGCCTTTTCGCGTTTGGGAGCCCAAATCATATTTTCAAAAGAAAGTTGCCAATTTAGTCTCAGTCTTACTCTTTCCACACTTGACGATATACTCTAGATGATAAATTGGACACTTTGGAGCTCATAGGGTGACAGAAAAAAATAGATAAGATAAAAGTGAAAAAACAAATTTTACGAAGAAATGTGTTCCCTACGGGACCAAACAAACTTGTTTGTGTCCTACCACTATAAACAGGTGAGTCCCAGACAATTATTTTACACATGAATAGACACGCTAGATGCAGAGTAGGTAAACTGGATGTCTGATTTTGGCATTTTTAGTATGGCCAATCTGGGGGCAACAATTGAGATAAACATAAAAAATGACCACAAGTGACATTTTTCCAAGAATTTAATGGCCTTTAGCGTGTTTGGCCAAAATCACATTTTGCAAAAATATTGCCAATTTAGAGTCTCAGTCTAGTCATTTCTCACACGTGACGAGATACTCTAGATGAGAAATTAGTGGACGCTTTGGAGCTCATTGGTGACATCGAAAAATTAGATATAATGATAAAGTGAAAAACAAAATTTCACGAAGAAATGTTCCTAACAACTATGTTTGTGTCCTACCACTAACACAGTTGAGTCCCAGACAATTATTTTACACCTGCAAGTAAGACACGCTAGATGCAGAGTAGTTAAACTGAATGGCTGATTTGGCATTTTGGTACAATCTGGGAGGCTTGAACAATTGAGATAAAACATAAAAATGACCAATCAAGTGACATTTTTCGCCAGACATTTATAGCCTTTTCGCGTTTGTGGCCAAAATCATATTTTTCTTAAAAAGTGTGCAATTTAGTCTCCAGTCTATATCATTTCACACTTGACTGAGATACGAGGCTAGATGATAAATTGGAACTTTGGACGTCTCGTTGGTGACAGAAATAATAGATGATAATAAGGTGAAAAACAAAATTTACGAAAAAGAATTGTTCCATAATACAACTTGTTTTGTGTCGAATACCACTAAACATTGAGTCCAGACAATTAATTTTACACATGAATAGACAGCGCTAAGATGCAGAGTAGTGGTAATACTGATATGTGCTGATTTGGCATTTTTTTGTAACAAATCTAGGGGGCAACCAATTGAGTGATAACGTAAAAATGACCACAAGTGACAATTTTGCAAGAATTTAAGCCTTTTGACGCGTTTTACTCGGCAAAATCATATTTGCAAAAAAGTGTGCCACTTTTAGTGTCTCAGGTCTATCATTTGCACACTTGACTACTCTACGAGATACTCTAGATGAGAAAAGTGGGCACATATTTTGGAGCACTCGTTGGGAAGCAGCAGACAAAATAGATAAGATAAAAAGTGAAAAAAAATTTCACGAAGAAATGTGTCCTAACAACTTGTTGTGTGTCTACCACTAGAACAGTGAGTCCCAGACAATTATATTACACATGAATAGACACTACGCTAGATTGCAGAGTAGTTTAAACTGGATGTCTGATTTGGCATTTTGTCGTACAATCTGGGGGGCTGACAATATGGGAGATTGAGATCACATAAAATGACCACAAGTGACATTTTTGCCAGAATTTATGCCTTGACGCGTTTGCCAAAATCATATTTGCAAAAAAAGTTGCCAATTTAGTCTCCAGTCTAGACTTCATCCGTTTCCCCTCTCACACATTTCACACGAGATACTCTAGATGAGAAATATTGGGACACTTTGGAGGCTCGTTGGTGAACAGAAAAATAGATAAGATAAAAGTGAAAAACAAATTTACGTAGAGAATTGTTCCTAACAACTTGTTTGTGTTCACTACCACTAAACAGTGAGTTTCGTGCGCAGACAATTATTTTACACATGAATAGACACGCTGAGATGGGCAGAGTAGTTAAACTGAATGTCTGATTTGGCATTTTGGTACAAATCTGGGGGCAGACAATTGAGATATACATAAAAATGACCACAAAGTGACATTTTTACTCTCCAGAATTTATGCCGTTTCGCGTTTGGCTAAAATCATATTTTCAAAAAAAGTTGCAAATTTAGTCTCAGTCTATCGATTTCACACTTGACGAGATACTCTAGATGAGAAATTGGGACACTTTGAGCTCATTAGGTGACAGAAAAATAGATAAGATTAAAAAGATGAAAAAACACAATTTTAGCGAAGAATGTTCCCTAACAACTTGTTTGTGTCCTACCACAACTAAACAGTGAGTCCACCAGACAATTATTTTACACATGAATAGACACGCTGAGATGTAGAGTTATGTTTAAACTGGATGTGTCTGGCATTTTGTTACAATTGGGGGCAACACATTGAGATAACATTAAAAATGACACAAGTGGACAATTTTGCAGAATAACATAAAAAATTCGCGCACCAACAATTTGCAGTAAAGTGCCATTTGTCTCAGTCTATCCTTTCACATTGCGAGATACTAGATTGATAAATGGACGTTTTGAAGCAACAACAATAATATTTAAGATAAAAAATTACAAATTTACGAAGATTAAGAAATGTTCTAACAGTTGTGTCTTACACTGCATGTTCAGGACAATCTTGACGACATGATAGACCACTCTAGATGAGATTAATTAACTGGACACTTTGAGGTTTTGCTCAATAGGGGGGGGGGCATGTACAGGGGGAAAATAGATAAGATAACAATGAAGTGACAAAATTTGCCGAATTTATACGGTTGGCAAAGAAGAAAAAGTTGCCAATATCTCAGTCCTAACAACATAGATGATTTGGACATTTGGAGCTCGTTGGTGACAGAAATGGATAAGATACAGTGACTCACAAATTTTACAACGAATGTTTTAACACTTGTTGAAGTCCTACCACTACACACGCTGTGTGGTATGCAGAGTATGGTTAACCTTTTTTTTTTTATTTGATGTCTGTTTGGGGGGGGGGGGGGGGGGGGGTCAGATTTTTTTTAGCTAATGTTGGGGGGGGGGTGTGAGGGTGGGGGGGGGGGGGGCTCAAATATGAGGGGGGGGGGGGGGGGGATAAACATATAAATGTCCACATGACAAGACGTGACAGAGAGTTACACCTGGATGTTATTTGGCTTTTTGCGTTTCGAGGGCAAACAATAAGGACTCACCAATATAAAAATAATAAGTGACAATTTCCGAATTTATGATAACGCGTTTGGCACCCCACATCATATTTGCAGTCTCAATCTCTCAGTCAATTTTCACAACTTGACGCGAGATATCTCTAGATGATCAAATTGGACACTTTGTGAGCTCGTTGGTGACAGAAAAATAGATAAGATAAAAAGTGACAAACAACAATTTTATACGAAGAAATTGTTCCTAACAAGCTATGTTGTGTCCTAGGCCACTAAACAGTGAGTCCTCAAAACAATTATTTTACAGACATGAATAACAGACACAGCTAGCATAGATAGAAGTAGTGTAAAGCTGGATGTCTGATTTGGCATTTTGGACGTAATCTGGGGGCAAAAATTGAGAGTAACATAAAATGACCAGCAAGTGACATTTTGCAGATTTATATGCCTTACTGCCGGTTTGCCTAAATACATAGTGCCCAAATTAAATCGCCCATTTAGTCGCTCATTCTATCATTTCAGCATTGTGACGGAGATACTCTAAGAGGCATAAATTGGACACTTTGAACCTCGTTGCGTGACTAGAAAAATGGAACATATATAAGACAATCGTCGAAAAACAACTTTTCAAAAAGTAGATTGTTCCTAACAACTTGCTTGTGTCCTACCCCTAACATCAGGGAGTCCCAGACAAGGGATTTTACACATGACATAGCACGCTAGATACACGAGTAGTTGGAAACTGCGATGTCTGATTTTGGCATTTTATGGTATAAATCTGGGGGCAACAATGGATAACATAAAAATGACCACAAGTGCCAATTTTGCAGCATTTATGCCTTTACGCGTTTGGCTAAATAATATTGCAAGAAAAAAAGTTGGCTAATTTAGCTCAGTCTATCATTTGACACTTGACGAGATCTCTAGAGATAAATGGACACTGGAGCTCGTTGGTGACAGAACAAAGAGCTAAGAAAAAATGAAAACCAAATTTTACGAAAAAAAAACAAAATTGTTCTAACAAATTGTTGTGTCTTCACTAAAATTGAGTCCCAGAAACGTATGTTGTTACACATGAAAAGACACGCGAGATGAGAGTTAGTAACTAAATGTTGATTTGGCATTTTGGTACAATCTGGGTGCGCAACAAGGCGATAACATAAAAATGACACAAAGTGACAAATTTTGCAGCATTTATGCCTTTCGCTTTTGGCAAAACAAAACATATTTGCAAAAAAAGTTGGCCAATGTAAGGTCTCAGTCTATTATTTCACCCTTGAACGAGATACTCTAGATGATAAAATTGGGGACACTTGGAGCTCGTTGGTGGACAGAAAAATAGATCAGAGAAAAAGTGAAATACAAATTTTACGGAAGAATTGTTCATAACCACTTGTTTGTGTCCTTACCACTAAACAGTGTGTTCCCAGACAATTATTGTTACACCTGAATATACACGCTAGATGCAGAGTAGTTAAAAACTGGATGTCTAATTTGTCCTTTTGTCGGTACAATCTGGGGGCAAACAAGTGAGATCACAATGAACAATAATACCATCAAGTGACAATTTTGCAGAATTTTGCCTTACGAGTTTGGCCAACCTCAAATATTTGCAAAAAATTTGCCAATTTAGTATCAGTCCTAAATCATTTTACACTTGACGAGATACCCTCATAGATGATTAATTTGGCACTTTGGAGCTCGTTGTGACAGGAACATGGATAAGATAAAAGTGAACCAAACAAATTTTACAAAAGAATTGTTTCCTAACAACTTGTTTTGTGGTCCTAAACTATCTACACAGTGAGTCCCGGACAATATGTGGTACACTATGAATAAACAACGCTAGATGGCAGCGTATGGTCACTGAATGGCTCATGTATCATTTGGTACATCTGGGGGGCAACAATTGATATAACATAAAAATGACCACAATAGACACTTTGCACGAATGTATGCCTTTCGCGTTTGGCCAAAAAAATATTTTTCAAAAAGTTGCCAAGTTAGTCTCGGTCCTATCATTTTACACTTGACGAGATACTCTGAGATGATAACATTTGGACACCGTTTGGAGCTCGTTGGTTGCAGAAAAATAGATAAGATAACAGTGCAAAACAATTTTACGAAAATAAGTGTTCTAACACCTGGTTTGTGTCCTACTAACCACTAAACATTGAGAGTACCAGACAAATTATTTTAAACATGAATAGACACGCTAGATGGAAAGAGTCGTACACGCATAATGGCTGATATGCCATTTTTAGTACAATCTGGAGGCAACAATAGAGTATAACTAAAAATGCACCAACAATTGACCAATTTTTGTAGAATTTATGCCTTAAGGCGTTTGGCCACAATCATAGTTGCAAAAAAGTTGCCCATTTAGTCTCAGTCTATCATTTTACCCTTGACGAGATACGCTAGGATGAGACATTGGAAACCTTTGAATGCTCGTTGGTGACCGAAAAATAGATAAAGATAAAAGTGAGAAAACGAAATTTTTACGAAGAATTGTTCCTAAAAACTTGTTTGTGTCCTACCACTAAACAATGAGTTCCAGGACGAATTAGTTACACATGCAGTAGGACCGCGCTAGTTGCAGAGTAGGTAAACTGAATGTCTGATTTGGCATTTTGGGTACAATTTGGGAGCAACAATTGAGATAAACATAGAAATGACTCACAAGTGACATTTTTCCAGTTAAATTCTATTGCCTTTCGCATTTGGCCAAAGTCATATTTGCAAAAAAAGTTTGCCAATTTAGTTCTCAGTCTAATCATTTCACACTTGACGAGATCCTCTAGATGGAGAACTTGGACACGTTGGTAGCTCGTTGGTGACAGAAAAATGGATAAGCTAAAAGGGGGAAAACAAATTTTTAAAAAGAATGTTCCTAACAGACCTAGTTTGTGTCCTACCACTAACCGCATTGATTACCAGGACAACTTATTTTACACATGACTAGACCCGCTAGATGGCAGAGTAGTTTAAAACTGGATGTTCCTGGATGTAGATTTTAATACATCTGGGTGGGCAAAAAATTGAGATAACATAAAAATGAGACCCCAAGCTGACCATTTTGCAGGAATTTATGCCTTACCGCCGTTTGGCCAAATAATACTTTGCAAAATAAGTTGCTAATTTAACCACATTCTATCATTTTCAACACTTGACGAGATACTTTTAGAGGTAAAATTGGCCACGTTGGCGCGCGTTGTTGACACAGAACAAGGGACTAAGATTAAAAGTGAACAAAAAAAAATTTTACAAAGAATGTTCCTAACAACTTGTTGTGTCCTAAAACCACTAACAATTTGAGTCCAGGACATTATTGTTAAAGCATGAATAGTCACGATAGATGAAGAGTAGGTAACCTGAATGTCTGAGTTGGCATTTTGGTACAATCTGGGGGCAACAATTAAGATAACATAACAATAAACCACAAGTAGACATTTTTGCGAAGAATGTATGCTTTAACCGCGTGTTGCCGAAAATCATATTTTCAACAACGGTTGCCAATTTAGTCTCAGTCTAATCATTTCACAACTTGACGATGATACTCTCGCTGATAAATTTGACACTTTGGATCTCGTTGGTGACAGAAAAATAAATAAAGAGAAAAGTTAGAAAAAACAAATTTTACAAAGAATTGTTTCATACACAAATGTTTTGTGTTCCTACCACTAAAAACAGTGAGTCCCACCACAATTATTTTACACATGAATAGACACGATAGATGCAGAGTATGTAAACTGAATGTTTGATTGTGGCATTTTGTAACAATCTGGGGGAAAACAAGTTGGTATAACATAAAAATGACCACAAGGGGACATTTTCACATAGAAATTTATGCCTTTCACGTTTGCCCAAAATATATTTTTCGAAAAAAGTTGCCATTTAGTCTAGTATACATTACACTTGACGAGGTACTCTAGATGCGCAATGGACACTTTGGATTGCTCTAGGTGACGAAACAATAGGTAAGATAAAAGTGAAAAACAAATTGACGAAGAAGAAAGAAATGTTCCTAAACAACCTCTTGTTGGGTCCTACCATAAACAATGCGTCCCAGACAATTTTATTACCCAGAATAGACACTCTAGATGGCAGAAGGTAAACTGGAAATATCATTTGGCATTTTGGTACAATTGGGGGCAAAGCAATTGAGATAACATAAACATGCCCACAAGTGACATTTTATAGGAATTTATTGCCTTTCGCGTTTTGGCCCCAAATCATATTTTCTAAACAAGTTGCCAATTTAAGTCTCATCATCTTTCACACTTGACGAATACCTAGAGTTAGAAATTTGACACTTTTGGAGCTCATAGTAGACAGAAAAAAGAAATAAAGTGAAAAACACATTTTCGAAAGAGGAATGTTCCTAACGAACTTTTTTGTCAATACATACCACTAAACATTGAACCCCGACAAGTTATTTGACACATGAATATAGACAACATAGCGGTGCAGAGTTGGGAAACTGAATGTCTGAGGTAGGCGATGGTTTTGATTCCCGTAATCTTAGGGTGCAAACAGGAAAGTGTGATAAACAATAAAATGACCACCGCTCGACAGTTTTGGTATATGAATATATAACAATGCTGTCGCGTTGGCCAAATCATATGTCCAAAAGTTTCATTTGATTTCAGTCTATCATTTCACACTTGACGAGATACTCTAGATGAGAAATTGGACACTTTGGAGCTCATAGGTGTGACAGAAAAATAGATAAGATAAAAGTGAAAAACAAATTTTACGAAGAAATGTTCCTAACAACTCGTTTGTGTCCTACCACTAAACAGTGAGTCCCAGACAATTATTTTACACATGAATAGACACGCTAGATGCAGAGTAGTTAAACTGGATGTCTGATTTGGCATTTTTGTACAATCTGGGGGCAACAATTGAGATAACATAAAAATGACCACAAGTGACAATTTTGCAGAATTTATGCCTTTCGCGTTTGGCCAAAATCATATTTTCCAAAAAGTTGCCAATTTAGTCTCAGTCTATCATTTCACACTTGACGAGATACTCTAGATGAGAAATTGGACACTTTGGAGCTCATAGGTGACAGAAAAATAGATAAGATAAAAAGTGAAAAACAAATTTTACGAAGAAATGTTCCTAACAACTCGTTTGTGTCCTACCACTAAACAGTGAGTCCCAGACAATTATTTTACACATGAATAGACACGCTAGTTGCAGAATTTATGCCTTACGCGTTTGGCCAAAATCATATTTGCAAAAAAGTTGCCAATTTAGTCTCAGTCTATCATTTCACACTTGACGAGATACTCTAGATGATAAATTGGACACTTTGGAGATCATAGGTGACAGAAAAATAGATAAGATAAAAGTGAAAAACAAATTTTACGAAGAAATGTTCCTAACAACTTGTTTGTGTCCTACCACTAAACAGTGAGTCCCAGACAATTATTTTACACATGAATACACATGCAGAGTAGTTAAACTGGACACGCTTTGGCATTGCAGAGTAGTTAAACTTGAGATAACTGATTTGGCCATTTTTTTTTACAATCTATTTGCAAAAAGGGGCAATCATTTCACACTGAGATAAGATAAAAATTTGGGCCACAAGTGGAGGTGACAGAAAAATAGCAGATTTTTATTTTACGAAGAAACACCCTAGAATAGACACGAGCTAAAAATGCAAGATGTATTCGAACTGTGTCCTGATTTGGTGTGCATATTTACGATCTGGGATCACACAATTAAGCTAAACATAAAAATGACCACAAGTAACAAATTTGGCAGAATTTATGGCCTTATCGCGTATTGGCCCAAAATAATATTTTTGCAAAAAGTAGATGACCAATTTAGTCTCAGTCTTCATTTCACACTTGACAGATACGCTATGGCAATTGAGAAATTGGCACACACTTGTGGACGCTCGTAAGTGGGTGAAACAACAGGCAAACAGAATACGATTGAGACATAAAACGTGAAAGTCGCCTCGACTTGGGGGCATATTATACAAGAATTGTTCAAACAACTTGTGGTGTTTGTGGTGTTCTAGGGGCAAACAGCACTAAACATTGAGTGCCCAGTATACAATTATTTTCAATCATGAAAAAGATCACGATAGAATCGAGTAGTAAACTGGCAATGCTGAGTTGGCATTTTTGTAACAATCTTGGGGCAACAATTTGAGATAACATAAAATGACCACAAGTGACAATTTTGCAAGAATTTAGGCCTATCGCGTTTGGGAACCCAAATCATATTTTGATCAAAAAAGTTGCCAAGTTTAAGTCTCAGTCTATAATTTTCACACTTGACGAGATACTGCTAGAAGGCAGATCAATTGGACACTTTGGAGCTCATAGGTGACAGAAAAATATATAAGATAAAAGTGAAAAAACAATTTTGATACGAAGAATTATTCCTAACAACTTATTTGTGTGTCCTAGCACTAAACAGTGAGTCCCATATAAAATTTTTGTACACATGCGATAGACACGATAGAAATTGCGCCGAAGTTGGTGTAAACGGAAGTGGCTTATTTGGGCATTGTTGGTACACTCCTGGGGGCAAACAATTAAGATAACCTAAAAAGGACCACAGAGTGGCAATTTTTATAGAATTTATGCCTTTTTAGATTCCGCGTTTGGCCAAAATCATATTTTTTCAAAATTGCCAAATTTAGGTCTCAGTCTATCATTTCCAACACTTGATGAGATACTCTAGATGAGAAATTGGACACTTTGGAGCTCATAGGTGAC
>CAJHNH020006230.1:0-14008 GCA_905116865.2 Candidula unifasciata | reverse complement strand
CCCCCTTTCCCCTCACCTTTCTCTAACTCTTTCGGATGCACTATGAGCTTAAACCCCAACCCATTCCCACAGAGAGCACTTGAGTTCGTTACCCAACATGCCATAGCAATTCTCATCGCCGAACATTTGGATCTCATAGCGTGAGCAGGATGCTCCGGTTATATGGTATTTACGTACAGCGGAGCTTAGCTGTCAAAACAACCCCATCACATTATAACAAATGACGACTGGACCCGTTTAGGGCTCCACATAAACTCTCACACACATATTCATTACAAGAATAACCCGTTCATATTACAGAAAGAAAACTTTAAGACCACTATGGTCACACGCGGAAAATTTTCACATTTCGGAACTATTCAAATTCAAAAACTGTTTTCAGTACTTTTTGGCAAAATTAAAATACTCACAATTTTAAAACAATAAATGGTGGTCCAAAGGACGTTGTGTATAGAAGCTCGCTCTCCTTCGAGATACGCCTAGCCAGATCAAAGGGAGACAGAACAAACAGGAAACACTAAGAAAGAAGTAGGAAGACATGCACCAGTGACAACAGGACGAGTGGTTTGATTCGGATGGAAGCATCAAGCCCAGAAATGGCACAAACACTAGTATTCAGTCACGAAAGTGACTCAAATAACCCAGACCACAAATACAGGCGAAGACTGTTAGCAGCCTAGGCTAGCTAGCAGCAGTCTGAACGTGGTCGAGCTTTTCTTTTCTTTTTTTTTTTTTAAAAGGAACGTCCTATTCTTCTGTATACCCACATCTCCAGAGCCTTAGTTCGATTTTCTAATTGCTTGTTCATTGTTTAAGTTTCTGTGTCATCTAGCGGGACTGAGTATACACAACATTTGACGATTCAGCAAAACATAATTGTACAGAGTGGTAGTTACCTTGGACCGAGGGTGGAGTGAATGTATAACTATTGAAACAGAGGAGTCAACAGTGCAAGAGCTAATTAGCGAAAATCCACACCCAGGTGACATCGTAATATCTACAGACTGGTCTGTAGTAGTGAGAGATAAGAAGAGTGGGTAGAGTTTTATTGCAAAGATGAATGGACACTGCTGGAAAACAGAGGTGAAGACGGTAACTGCAGTTTACTGATGTCTTGATAACAGCACAGCCCGACATGTTATGATTGTAACCGATTCACAGAGCATACTTCGGAAAATTGAAACTGGTGTCCTGTGCACAGAGTGGCTTGCATTGCTTGATAAGTCCTAGTCAATAGCATCTCGCGGATTTTGTGTCAACGATATTCATGTGTGCGAGATAACTTGCAGGCTGACAGATTGGCTGCTGCTGCTCCTCTGGGCGGTGAACTGCTATGATGATAAAGCAGATGTAGCGACGGCTTTATGGGGTCAAACGTAGAGTGTAAAATGAACAGATCGGAAATCCACACACCGACAGACTAATTCAACGGGGGATGAGTAGAGATTCTGGAAGATATGCAGCATTGAATGAGAAACGGAGGCGTACTTTTTTAATCAGGTTGCAGCTGGTATTATTAACATGTAAGATCTTTGTTGGTTACTGAAGAAGGAGACGGAGCACGTGTGGAAATGTCTCCAGTGCCCTGATGTCAGTTTTTGAATGATTCATTCATTTATCTCACTTCCTCTCGACTCACCTTTTCGTCTCTCATTCACTCGCTCCTTCTTTCGATTCTCTCTTTATTTTTTGTTCTGCCTCTATTGCTTTTTGTCTGTCTTTTTAATCACCCACCTGTCATTCCACCTATTTATCTCTCTCATTCTCTCATTTCCTCTCTATTCACCTCCGTCTTTCTTGTTCATTCTTTTCTTTTTTTGATTTTTACCTCTCTTTATCTCTTGTTTTTAATCTCCCGCTTTCGGTGTATCTTTCTAATCAGCCATTTGTCTTTCCAACTATTTTTTCTCTCTGTTTTAATTATTTCTTCTGTACGCACTCTCAATTTTCCCCATTTTATCCCTCTTTTTTTGCCAACCCTGTCTCTGCCTGTTACCTTCTCTTTCTCTCTGACTCTCTTCCTCTCCAACTATTTGCCTATCACCCCTTCTAACCCGTATTTACAATTAAAAAAAAAATGTTTGAGTATTTTTTATTACAATGAGAATCTTCGTAAAAAGTAGAAAATATGGTGGCCCTTTAAAGGGCCTTTGGAGAAAACTGATGGGCGCTGTGCTCTATGATGAACAGCGGAAAAGTCTCCGAAAAATATTGTCTTTTTTTTGTAGCTCCGTCCTAGAGCTGGGTTGTCTCCTTCATGTGCCGCCAACGAAATAACGATCTGCGCCTTCTTTGTGGGGTTTGGCCCTCTACGCTATCTTTTGCTCGGTCCGTTGATTGTATATAGACTTGTGCAAAGCCATGACGCATCACAGCCGAAGTGGCTGTACATATGAGAAGAAATTTCAAACTTTAGGCCCTGCGTCGAGAACGGCCGCTACGATGTCTTCAGTCCACTTCATTCTGAGCTCGGCAGAGCCGTGAGCTTCTTCTTCAGAGACGTCAGCTATTCCATCAATCTTGGATGTGGTATCCAGAGCTGGCTGGTCAGCCGGCTCCTTAGAAGAAAGTATTTCTGCTGGCATTTCAGCTTCTTTCATTCCCTCTGCCCGTCGGACTTTCGAAGCGTCGCCAGACAGCCAGTCCTCAGGCTCAGGAAGCTCTTCGGTCTGGTTAGACAAATCTCTCGTGGCTAGACGATATTAACGGACTGTTTCGATAAAACCCGATCCAGCGTCGCCATATATCAATTTTCTTGTTAAATAATCTTTTCATTGATAGTCTCTTCTTCAAAATCCATTTTCGAATAGCTTATGCAACATTATATGACGCTGGGTGCAACCAACTTTGGTTCACAACACCGAGGAGTCTGAGTCAGTGACTTTGTTATATGTTTAACTGTAGACCTCCAAGAGCAGCCATTCTTCTCCAGATTCTTATGCTCGCATATGCCAAGGGAGCGTACAATCATCCAGCTATCTCAAAGTGGTGCTATTCTGTGCCACTCTTGCAGTCACCCTTGTCTTTCCTTGTTTATTCAGCTGTGACCTTCCCCCTCCCTCAACCTCCCTCGCTTTCCGTTTATGTTGAAAAAGGTAAACAAAAATCTTGACAAATTATAGGCGCTTAGAGAATGCGTTTATTTGTTCATTTTCCTGTATTGCCACACTCAACAGGCGATGTAGAGAAGAGAATCCTGTTTGCTGTTAATGCATAGGTCAACGTTCTCATCAGCCAAAATTCATACGAAGCAGATGCACTAATCTACACAGACGGATCCGTTATATGCTGAAAAAGAAGAGCACGGGCATTCACATCACGCTCAGCGGGCAGAACAGTCAAAGAAGCCAACGGCGCCTTCTCCGTGACAACCAGCAGCATGGCGATGGAGGTGATGGCAGTGACGCAAGCGTTCGCCTGGCTCGAAACACAAAACTAAACCCGCGTATGTTACTCTGTGTTTTAATGAGTATGATCTGGAGGGGTCGGGCAGGTTCAGTGCGAAGACAATGGCTTGAATCATTACAAAAGTGGAGTCACCTTTATTTTTGTTCCGGGATACGAGGGCGTCGATGAAAATGAAAGAGCTGATAGGTTGGCTGGATCCGCTATCACTACCGACGGTCAGCCTATGGATCATACTGACATTATTAATGACATCAGAGAAATGGAAAAGATAGAGCACTTTAGGGGCAGTGAATCCACAACACTCGCCAGAATGGCAGACATGGTAATTAAGATCGGCATAGCAAAAAACGAGACGCACACCAGACACACAAGAAGACTTGTTAATCAGCATAGAACTGGTACTATTAGCCATCAGACGTTGGGGTTCATACTGAGGGGAGGATCTGAGCACTTATGGACATGTCCTGAGTGCAATGATGATAACCTAATTAACTAGCTAACTAACTAACTAACTAACTAACTAACTAACTAACTAACTAACTAACTAATTAACTAACTAACTAACTAACTAACTAACTAACTAACTAACTAACTAACTAACTAACTAACTAACCAACTAACTAACTAACCAACTAACTAACTAACTAGCTTGAGAATAAGGTGTTAAACCGCATGTCTACAGACCACTCAGCATTCAATCGTCGATGAAGTGGTCGATTACCACACCGACCGACTTTAGTTCCCACTGCATTTTTCTATACCAATTGTAGGCTCAGTCGATCTGTCTCACCTATATCTTATTCTCCTTCTTATTCTTCCTCTTATTTGAATGCTTATTTTTCTCCCCCTCCTTGTTCTCAGTCTTCTCCTCTTCCTCCATTGTTTCCTTCTTCTACATGTATAGCTCAATGTGTTAACTGCATGAATGAATTTCTGTCTTTACGGAATGTGTGACAGACAGTCGTTATGACATGTGTGAATTACTGTCTTTAAGAGATGTATGAATTACTGTCTTTACGGAATGTGTGACAGACAGTCGTTATGCCATGTTTGAATTACTGTCTTTAAGACATGTGTGAATCACAGTCTTTACGGAATGTGTCACAGACAGTCGTTATGACGTGTGTGAATTACTGTCTTTACGAGATGTATGAATTACTGTCTTTACGGAATGTGTGAGAGACAGTCGTTATGACATGCGTGAATTACTGTCTTTAAGAAATGTATAATTACTGTCTTTACGCAATGTGTGACAGGCAGTCGTTATGACATGCGTGAATTACTGTCTTTAAGACATGTATGAAGGGGGATATATGCTGGGGTGACCACATCGCTCATCTTGTTTCGTCAACATAAATATTGGTCTGACACTATACGCCAAATTAAAAAAACAAAACTGGTTCTGTTACTTTAATTATGTGCTTAATAGAAAACAGTTTTTGAAACACAAAAGCTAGAAATTGACATGCCTGTGAATTACTCCACCCCCTTCCCGCCCGAACCCATTAAAATAATGTGGACCTAATGAGTTGTTTCATGATGTTGTCAGTCGCTAGATATGAAAGTATCAACGCCAATTTCAGGAGTGAGACACAGGATATTGCTGAATTGTGAACATAATTTAGACTTAAACACACATAATTTAAAAAAGGAAAAGGTCCCTTTTCTACGCCTTTAGTCGTATAGGGCTAGACCTATAATTGTATAGGCCGCCTCTACTTTCTGGGACTGCACTCAGTACCCACTCAAAGCTGGGTAGACCTGAAAGCCAAGGTCAATTTTGAAAAAAAGTCCTGCTCCGCCAGGAAGCGAACCCACGACCTACCGATCAACGGCGAGCGTCTAGCCGTTCCGCCACGGGGACTCCCAACACACATAATATGTTACTGTTAAGTATCATCACGGTAAACATGTGTGGGATAAGACCAGAAAGCATCGGAAATAAACAAGACATAAACATTGGCCCATCTAATGTGGCTACATGTTCACAACTCACTGATCACTACTTAATGACTAAGTGTAGTTTCAATAACAGTGAGCGGATGTGTGCCTGTTATGTAAAATACTGCTGTATCAGATTTGTTCAGCCAGAAAAGTGTTATATCGAATATGTATTTGCAAGATAATCACCAGGAAGTGCATAATAATGCATGCCGTATGCACGATTTGAATTGTAAACCTTAGTTAATACACATGTATGGTCATTTACAAGTTTAAATCGAAATGATATACAGTCGTTGGAAAACAATCTTCTGGTTTATCAGAATAATTTATGACAAAATATGAGCTTGGCCACTGAAAGGTGGCAGACAGTTGCTGAAATCAGATGCCAAATCTCACACTTGTATGATATTAAAGTATCAGCAGCACGTACACATTTAATTTACCTGCAGTCTATCCTGAAGCAGCGGCAGTGAACTCTGGTTAACTACTGTACAATATACAAAAGGTATATCTTGTTTTTGTCGATCACATTCATGCTTCGTAAAACTGCACCATGTTAGATTGATTTATATTTGTCGCTGCAGTGGTTTTATTTTAATGAAGTAGTCAAGCAGCCCTAAATCCTCAGGTCAACACCGCCCAGTCCCCCCCCCCCCCCCCCCCCTATATTTTTTCCCCTACACCCCTTCCTTGGTGTACACCTCTTTGAACAGTGCAACTGTTAGCAGACAATTATTTTTTAGAGAATTCTATTGCACGGGTGAATCACGCACTTTATATTTAGTTTCGCAAAGCTTATTGTCAACCTTTCACAATTCCCACATCACAGATGAAGTATGTGTGCTTACTTGCGGCGTTGATGACTGTGGCCATGGCCCAAATCTATGACTCTTCTGATGAAGACATGTGGAACTCTTACAAACGAGAAGAGGGTGGGAACGTTGCCCTTGATGATACGGATTACGGATTTCAAGAAGGCGCACAGTAAGTATTCGATTAAATTGCTGATCACATCAATGCACATTTTAGAAATTTGGACAGTCAACATAAACAGTACAGTTTTTTTTAATGTAAAGACGTATGGTAAAACACTGAGTCTTCATGGGTCTCTGTGCCTTTCTTTATCTCTCTCGTTTTCTCTCTTGATGTGTGTGTATGTGTGTGTTTGTATGTGTGTGTGTAGGTGTGTTGAGTAAAACAATATGAATACTAAATGAAGCTGATTAGGAAAGTTGATGAAAATCAACTATCTCAACAACCTCAAGTAAAACCAGTTGTGATGGTGAGAAGATTACGATGTATTCAAATACAGGACAACAAACTATTCATCCATTCATTTATGAAATACAAAACAAAACAAAAATTGACCACGTTTAAACTAATGCGAGCAGAATCGGCTATAATTGTGGACTGCTTTCTTTGTGCCAATTATGTTTGCTAAGAAATATTAATTGAAACAAAACTGATGGCTTGGACCGGTACTCTAGTAGCTCGGGAGGTGCTGTGAGAGTTGGGAAGGGTCTTGGTATTCACAATTACTGGGGGGAAAAAATAAAGAAATCGATGAAAGAACAGATTTAGAAAGGAGAAAAAAAAAGAGGTGGGGGCGGAGTATAATATGCAATGATCACATGAGTGACCAATGATTTTTAGTGTTGCGCTATTGGCAGGATTACTTTGAGATCCGAATTAACACAGCAAATATGTACACGGTGCTTGCCTTTTGCTCGTGTGGTTGTGTTTACGCTTGTCTTTGAGGTCGGGTTACGCCTGTGGTGACCAAGTCACATACAAAACTAATCAATAAATGTTCCAGGAAATAAAGGCAACCGACGTAACATTAACTGTACTAGCCACTGAGTTCGAATTTCTGCACAAACGTTTGACACCGGCGCCATATACCCAGTACGCCTCAAAACAACAATTAAGTAGGCACATATTGGTATTGTTGGTCAGCGGTTATGAACACTGAGCTCTCATTCAGAGATCTACGTTCAAATCCTCTGTAAGGTGATGAGCTGATGTGTATCGGAAGCAAAAATAGAAACTTAACCTGCAAGTGGATGCGACTGTACTCGCAACACGGTTCTATATCTTCAGCTACCATACCTCTCTCTCCGCCCTGTTCTACAACGTCCTAAAAAAAGAAAAAAGAAATAAAGAGCTCAAAAACAGTTTACACTTTTTAGACATGTTACTAGAGGTGGGTTTCTCGATGCAGTACATACACAGGTACATTGTTGCATTTGATTTGTGTTATATTTTATCAGAGAATAGTCGTGCATGGCTTTCTGATTGACAAATCGAGTCTAAAAAGCTTAATGTGATTTCCCATCGTTCATTGGGGGAGGGGGAAACCATACATCAAATATAATGTAAAGGTTAATAAAATCAGGTTGTTATATTCAATGACTAATGGTGTCTACCCAATAGTAATTATTCGGACTAGTCAAACTGCAAAGATCTCTTGATTGTAAGGTAATTTTATCACACCGACATGTTATTGTCTGGGTTTATCTCATTGTCCCGGCTGTTCTCTACCCACCCCGCCGTCTCTAACTCTTTTTGTAGCACAATCCTTAACATGGTTATTTCTTTATGATCAGGTACCAAAACAGAAGGCACATCCCCATACAACCACCACAATACAGAAACAAATGAACACAACTGGACACATGGGTCGGAGCAATAAGTAAGTTCTAATTTAACATTTAAAAAAATATGTATATTTTTTGTATGAATTTCACAACATTCGTATTAACGATATACAGAATTCCGTTACTGTGAAATCCAGCATGCTTCTACACAAGATTGTTGCATATGTCCTAGATACGCTAAGCTCCTGTGGCAGCCGGTCAATCCTGTTTTATATTTTGGTAATACGCTGAGGGGCTGGTCAATCCTGTTTCATGTTTTGGTAATACTTTGGGTGGCTAGCCAATCCGGTTTTATGTTTGGTAACACCCTGGGTGGCTGGCCAATCCTCTTGCATCTGTTCCTGATATGCTAGTGTCCCTGATACAGAGGGTCCCTGTCAATCATGTTTCAAGTGTCCGTGATACAGTGGGTCACTGGTCAATTCTGTTTCAAGTGTCCGTGATACAGTGGGTCACTTGTCAATCCTGTTCCAAGTGTCCGTGATACGGTGGGTCACAGGTTAATCCTGTTTCAAGTGTACGTGATAAGTAGGGTGGCTGGTCAATTCTGTCTCATGTGTTGGTAGGGTGGATGGTAAATCCTGTTTCATGTGTCTGTGATACATTGGGTAGCTCATCAAGTCTCTTTCCTATGCACACTATACGCCTGGCTGCTGGTCCGTCGCTCATTGGCCGTGCTACTAACCCATTTCTTTTAAACTGTGTGTAGCGACATAATTAGTGTTCCGCACAACAGTGCAAATGTGTAACGAGCAAAAGTAAAGCTTTATTCATAATAATCACGCTAACAGTAGTTATTGATAAAATTCCTTTTATTCCCTTATATATGACCTTAGTCAAGGACTACATAAACAGAAAAATGTGACAGTGAACCTGCGCTTGCCTGGTAAAATAGCAGTTACTTTTGAGGGTGGCTGAAATTTACATCAGTGGTAAAGGATTCACTTGTTTGCTTTATATTATTTAAATGATGCTCTACGAGATAAAAAGCAATGTACCAGGCATTAAATTGCGCAATCTTCTGTCTAAGTCTTCTTTGTTCAAATGTATTATTATCGTTACTGATAAATTATGACGGGGACATTAATCTTGAAATTAAGTAAGTTTAATACAAATTACCGGTTTTCGTGACATGTTTAGTCGCGGAACGTTTCGTTACGACAATTTATGTAGTATCCGTATCTCTAATAAGGGGTTTGATTAAAGTCAGGCTCGTTAGTACACTGAAACACTTTGAGAAATTATGTTTGTCAAATAATGGCGTCATCTACGTTAACAGTTTGAAAAGCTGTACTTACCCATCCAATATGTACATCTGTCTGTAACATCAGACAGATGTACATATTGGATGGGTAATATGTACATCTGTCTGTAACATCAGAGATCGTTAGGGGTACCAGAAATGTCCGCAGCATATCACCGTATGAACCATTGCACTTTGGGTATATCATACATGTCCCCAGACTTTCTGTGTCAACTCTTTTTTCATTTTTTTTAATATTCTGCTTTATAACCTTCGACCTTGCAGGTTATCATTTAATCGATATCTGAGCTCGGGCACGCTCGGTTATCTGATACTACTGAAACATAATCGACGTTTATCTTCTTCTTTCGTGTAATTCCACTGCGGTGCAAGTGCAGTCATCTAGTAGGCATAACGTCCTTCACCTGGGTTGATCTGGCAACTTAGACACGCAGTTTATTTTTTTTTTAAATTATCTCAACATGTCTTGGTTAAGGAGGTGTGGTCCATTACTGATGATCTCCTTCTCCTTCTCCCTCTTCACTGACCTCCTCCTCTGTGTCCACCCCCGAATCCTCCTTCAATCCCGGTTCCAGTGGGGGTTAAACGATGACACCAAAGTCGACTCGACTTAGACGATATACTTGCTCTTGTCCTCTATCGTCGATAATTACTATCATCAAATCATACAATACCCTACGTCGTCTAATGTAAATTTTGAGAGAAAACATTTACACTTTATGGTAGTATAAAAGTTACTTAATTTAATTTTGAATCCCACAAGAGCAAAATGCAACGTTTGCTATTACACTAACAACTTTACGTAGAAATATAAACTCAGCCCCTCGTTTGTCTATGGGCGTCAAGTCTCTTGCCCACTACTTCTATTCTACTCTGACCTGCCCTCACTCTCGTTATGCTGGCCTGTGCTCCTCTCTTGTTATGGGGTCTGGGCAGTCGCTTATATAGGTGCCACTAGTCTGCTTCTAGAACTTTCCAGCAACGTGTTTTTCAAACCACTACTGCGTCACTACTGCGTTTCTAGAATATTAGTTTAGAATAATAATTCCAAAAATGTGTACCTTGAGGGAGGGTCACGTGATGTCTAGCCAAACTGTTGGTAGTCTCTAGAATCTCAGGCCAAGGACACCATATACTTTTAGTCGGTCACTAAGCTTAGTGAAAAGGTTTCAAAAACAAGGGTGAAGGACATGATAGGTCCTGCTGTTTCAACCTCTCCAAAATGAGACGCAATTTAGGTAGGGACTCTGTTACACTACAGTACTGTTTTGAAGGCTCAAGGTATCAGATACTCCTTCTTCTCAACGGTCCCTACCTATCGGTGTTTCACATTCATGCTGTACGCTCTCGTTGCCTCTGTGCCAACAACGTTACCAAAGTCTGCATTTGCATGCCGTCATCATCAAATGCCTTGCCGACAACTGTGGGCGAAAATGCCTCTCTATTATTTTATATCTTTAATAGCATGTAACAGTTCGTGTGTTGAAACCTCTCAATTACATGACAAAAACTCCATATTTATTGAAACGTCGTTGATCTTCACGTTCCAAACTCTTTATTCCCTAGACTTAGCTTGGCGCATCCAATTCACAATTTGAAATTGTTTCAATGCAGGTATCTTTGATTTCAGTATATAAAGCTGCGCGTGAAAGAAGCACACAAGTAGCTCTCATGTTTCTGTCACTAGACATCTGATGTCACTGGACATCTGACCATGGTGACCCAGAATTGAATTGTTTCATTCTCAATTGAAATGCTTGAGTTGTCTCTGGAAAACTTGATGTTGTTGGGTTTGAAATAAATGTCGAGCAGAGAATGTAGTCACTCCAGTGTTCGCTCAGTATAATTTCAATGGTATTCAGTACAACGCACTAACGTGTGTATAAAGTATACATGCATAACTATTAGAAAGGCATGGATTATTATTAACTCAAGACTGCATACAGACTATAATTTTGCCAAACGCGTTTACTCTTATTACAATTATTTTAATTATGTATTGATCTTTCTATGTATTCTTTTATTTCCCTTCAAATCTCTCTCTCTCTCTCTCTCTCTCTCTCTCTCTCTCTCTCTCTCTCTCTCTCTCTCTCTCTCTCGCTCTCCCCTTTATTATTATTTTTCAAACTACACTTTGCGCCAGCTCCTTGTGTTCATATTCCCCCTCCCCGCAATTCTGTGCTATTTATGTTCCTTTGTGACTGTTGCTGTCATTGTGACCTAGGATTCCCTTTCTTGTGTTCATGGGTAAAGCTTTCCGTGTGTTTCGTCATTTCTTTTCCTCTTGCCGAGCTTCTCGGATATAGGTTGTGTAAAGTCAGTCGTTTCATATCAGGTCGGTTGTATGTCCTTTTTCCCCACCAAAAGCCTTCCTCCTACCATTCTCTGCACAATAGATATCTTTGGTTGAAAGACAGCAATGTACCTTTCGATCACCTATAATTCCAGATGTAATCACAATATGATTTTGCAACATCTTTTCCATGGCGTCTTTAACGACTACGGTTTTTCTTTAAATAATTTTGTGTAATAATAATCAAATTAACCTTTCCGGTTTATTAAATCATAGTGTGTGCTCAAAACAAAGAAAATTGAAATATTTTGGTCACTTGAAACGTCATGGAAGTCTAGAGAGAACAGTAATGGAGGGATATATGCCTGGGAAGAGAGGAAGAGGAAGGCCAAGGAGAAGATGGGTGCAGGATGTGGCAGATGATCTCCAGATGGGTGTATCAGACGCAGGACATCTTGCTCATGATAGGAAGGTTTTCCGGAGGGTTGTTATGGCAGCGAGGTCCCGCGAGGGACATGCTACTGAATGAATGAATGAATGAGTGTGTGCTCATTTATTGTATGTGTGTTTAAAGAAAATATTAGCTAAACCAGTTATATGTAAACAAAGTGTGTACATTTGACAGACATGTGGAACCCATAGATGAACAAGACATAAAAACGGTATTTAAATCTATAATTTGTGTTTGATGTTTCAGTGAAAGAAGAGGAAACATTGCTGACTTTAATGACAACTAACATCAGTTGTCAATACTGAATGCGTTGCGACGATTCGCAGTTACTCGGACATTAAATAAACTATTTGAAATTCATTATCTGCTTCAAGGTGTTGTTATTTGTATTTTCGAATTTTTAAAACACTTTCAATAAATGTACACACTGTAGACAAGTTTATTGTGGTACAAAGGAATGGGGTGTGAGCGTTAAGACGTGAATTGAAGGAATTAGGTCTTTAAAATGTGTGTGATTCATATTCTGTTCATCATATATGTCTGTCAACTATATTTTACAGATATTTAGAGATGAATGTTTCTGATTAGTACCTGAAACTTTCCTGTAGGAGCGTTAACACTAGCAGATATTAACGAATAATGAGAAAGCCGTGGCTATATAATGGCTATACATGTACGTGTTGGCCAATTTATGAGAGAAGTCGTCTCCTTGTGGGATGCAAATATTCGTTATTTTGAAATCCCATCCTGGTTTTTGCTAGGGTCCCTAAAATAAACCTAACTGTTGAACGGGGTTTCCAGGACTTCTCCACTGGTGGATCATTATCTGCATGGTGGCACTTTGTGTCACCAGGTGTTTATTGTGTGATATCCTGGTATAGTAACATTTACTTACATACCTGTTGACCGAAATATATGTTGTTCAAGGCCCGATAACGGCAAATTTTTCAAATTCAAAGTCTTACCTAGTCTGAAACAGGTACAAGAGAATTTGCCTTCCTTTTGGGTTGTTCCCGTTTCCCCCCCCCCCCCTTTGATTTTTCGTTTGAGCCCCTTCCCACTTGGTTCCCTTGTGCTCTGGTTTTTTCCCCTCTTGGCTTGGGTTTGGTCTTGCAAAAATAAAATGTATAACGGGGGCCTTCGGGTTAAAATTTCCCGGGCTGGTATGTGCGAAAAACATAAAATGGTTTTCCCCTTTTGCTCGCCTCAATGTGCTTTTAAAAGAACTCACAGCTTTTGAGACGATAAAAGGAAGGGAGCCCCAAATTGTCGTGAAAAATCAAAAGAAGTCGTCTCCCGGGCCCAGCCCCGATTAAACGACGTCCCTTTTTCCCCTTCTCTTTTGGTGTTCCCTTTTTTGGTTTTTGGACGCCCCTAGGACTAAAAGTAAAAAAACCCTTTGTTTTGCAGTCTGTCTTTGCCGGGAAATTTAAGGGGGTTTCAGCTTCAAAATTTTTTTTCTCTCTTGTTTTACAATTCGTTTTTAAATCTTACTTTAAAAGGGGCATTTTTTATTAAAATCCGGGTTTAGTGAGGGTAATGCAACCCCTTTCGCCTTGGGGGCGAAAAAAAGTGTTGAAATCTTTTGTGATTTTAATTGAGTTTAAAAAGTGTACAGGAAACGTGCTGATTTACGGGGGGGAAGCATCGTTCCCATAAAATTTTAACTTAGGCACAAAAATTGGGAAATATGCAAAGAAAGAAACCAAAGAAAATGAAAAATTTAAAAAAAAAACAAAAAAGGGAAATGAAAATGAGCAACGACTTTATAATTTTTAATTTTTACTATGATGTTTAAAGGATGAGGGACTTTTGATAAAAATGATTCTCACATAAGTAAAAAAAAATTAAAGATGCTTAGCTTAAACGCTAAGGGTTAAAATTGCTAGATGAGCAAGTGTTTCTTTTACAAAAAAAGTTTAGCATGTTTTATTTATACTCACGGGCGTAAAAAAGCCCTTGACCTAATTTATTTTACTTTTTCGGGGCAA
>CAJHNH020006229.1:0-14009 GCA_905116865.2 Candidula unifasciata | reverse complement strand
GGTGCAGTTTTGCTGTGTCTCCAAATCTAAAATTTACACATGAGATCACAACGGGAAAAAACCCTTTACAATTTGTAATGATGGGGCCCAAAATTTTTTTATTTTATTTTACACTATAAGGCTACATGTTAAAAACACATGTAAAAGGGAAAACCCCTTAAAAGGGTGTGCTTTTTGAAAGCTTTTTTACTTGTCCTAAAAATTTTAAAAATACACATGAAACATACGGGGAAAAAAACCTTCCCAAGTTTGATGATTGTTTTCTTCATTTCAGTAGGGGCCTTCTAAAAGAATGCATACCATAGAGACATATTAACTCTTTGAGTCTCAGGGAGTTTAGCAACACAGGCCCAAGGGGTAGTCAAGAAAGACGTAAAATCGGCACATCTTGCGTTCACTGGGCTTCTAGGCAGGAATCTATGAACGTATGACACGTTCCTAGGGACTCAAAGAATTAAGAGTGTGATGATTGTGGTACATTTTCTATGAGACCTGGTGATTTGACAGAACATCAGACACGGCATGTAAGAAAATGTACAGAAGTGATGGATGTTTTTCTAAATATCAGCATTTAAAGAAACATATGAAAGCACATACTAGATAACAAGCCTCGCAAATTTAATAATCCTAGAGCATATGTCATTCAGTTTAGAAATTTAAAAGATAAAAATAATCCTCATGGTAATCCACATAGTATCTTCATGGTCTATGGCCTATGATTAGGATATGGGTTGCATAGCCATAGGTGCTCAGATTCCCCACAACGTATAGATTAGCTTCCCACTTTTAACATTTCCAATCCTTTGCTGACTGAAAAGACTTCTTGTACATCCAGTGTGCTTCTCATGCCTCGCTGTGCTGATCTATACTCCCAATTTTCATATTTCTAGCAGCAATGTGAACATGCTGCTCCCAGAATCCTCCTGTCATCCTATGTCTCTAAGAAAGTAGTCTCCAATCTGTGTCAGGCAGTTTTAATACTGAGTTAATTTGTACTTGTAATAATCTGTTATACCAACGTTTGCACAGTCTAGTAATAAATCATATTCTGACCGAAACGTATCTCTGTACTTTCTGTTTCACCTTGATTTTAGCACATACACACTGTACATTGTTCTAAAATAAACATTTAATTCATTTGCCATAAACTTTGGTGGTGTTATTTCCTTCCCCCCCCAAAAAACGAAATTGTTGACCTCTTTTGTGTGCTTCTATTTTATTGATACAGATATAATAATAAAGTTTCTGCCAAAGAAAAGATTGTATAAAGATAACTATATTAAGTTTGGCTTATAGCATTAGACAGTAAGGGCAAGCAACAACCTCACTGTGTTGTCTGCCATTGTGTTCTCAGTAACGATGCAATAAAACCGGTACGTCTGCAAAGGCATTGAAGTACAGCACATCCATCATCATCATCATGTAGCAGGTCCTTTGCAGAACGTCGCTCTCATCACAATCTGCCTGAAAGAACCTCGGTCTCTCGCCAGTTCTCCCGCCTCATGTACTTTCATACTCAAGGAGTGACTTATATCCTGTGCCCATCTTCGTCTCGATCGGCCCTTGCTTCTCCTTCCTGGTACCATGCCTTCTGCTATAATTGTTTTCCAATCCGTAGTGGTGCTTGATATGACCAAAATATTTCAGCTTCCGAGATAGGATGCTGTTTATTAGCCAATCTTCCTTGATGTTCAGATCTTTTAAGATGTCAATATTTCTCATCTTCTTTGTCCAAGATATTCTGAGAATCTTTCTATAGCATTTCAGCTCAAAAACCCCTATTCTCTTTCTTAAGAACTAAGAGATAGTCCACGACTCACATCCGTATGTAGCCACAGGGAAGATGAATGCTCTCAAAATTCTAATTTTGATCGCCTTGCTGGTGCTTAACCATAGACTTTTAAGGCTCTTCAATCTTTGCATTGCTATAGCCATCCTCCTTTTAATTTCTGTAAAACAGCTTTCATTGCTGTTTTTTTGGTTTCCATGATGAGTTTCTTGGGATAGTAATGTGGTAGTTTCCCATTGCATTCCACATCCTTATTCTACATCCTCAGACTTCAGCAACTTTTTAGATTGCTAGGGCAAGTGAGTGCCCTGCTCTGTGATGCTCCTGCTAACAGCAGAGGGCACCCCAGAGGTGTCCACTTATCCCGGCGGATACTCGGTCCCCATAGCTGCATTGGCCACACCGCAGTGTGTTTACCGTTATCTACCGCGTAGAGGTGCAGTTAGGGTTTTTCCTTCACTGAATCTTGAGACCAGAATGGCATTTCCCAAAACTCTTCAGTATTTTCAAAGGACACAGCACATCCAGAGTTTAAAAAATTAACATGCAGAATTTTCTGCTAATAAACTAAACCTTCGAAAGCAGAAACAGTTTGATTCAACAGGTGCTTTCAGTCAACAGAATGTAAAGGTTTTTGAAGCATCATATGAACTGGCCTTATCATAGCGAAAAACAAGAAAGCCCATATAACTAAAGAAACGATTATATTATTATTTGCAAATATTGTTTTGGGTGATGCGAGTGTGCTAGAGAAAAAAGTAAAACTAAGTTGGGAAAGAAGGAAAGAAATTAAATGTAGATAGGAGAATAAGTAGTTCCTCTGTGAACATCAAAAAGAAGAAAAGTAATGAAAGACATGGGTTCTTCTGGGCAAGGTCATGAAATAGGATGATAACCGAGGCATTGGATATGTGAATTACTGTGTTACACAACAACAACATATGACTACAACAGCATAAGCAATGCCTAGTCAGACCACATGCATGAACTAAAAATTATATCTTGAATCATCATCATCATCATCTTGTAGCAGGTCCTTTGCAGAACGTCGCTCTCATTACAGTCTGCCTGAAAGAAACTCGGTCTCTCGCCAGTTCTCCTGCCTCATGTACTTTTATACTCAAGGAGTCACTTAAATCCTGCCCCTCCTTCCTGGTACCATCCCTTCTGCTATAGTTTTTTTCCAATTGGTTGTGGCGCTTGATATGACCAAAATATTTCAGCTTTCGAGAAAGGATGCTGTTTATTAGCCAATCCTCCTTAATGTTCAGATCTTTTAAGATGTCAATATTTCTCATCTTCTCTGTCCAAGATATTCTGAGAATCTTTCTAAAGCATTTCAGCCTCAAAAGCTATTCTTTTTCTCGACTAAGAGATAGTCCACGACTCACATCCATATGTAGCCACAGGGAAGATGCATGTTCTCAGAATTCTAATTTTTATCTCCTTGCTGGTGCTTAACCATAGACTTTTAAGGCTGTTCAAATCTTGAATCAAGCAAATTAATATAACCATCATATTCAACATCTGGTTTTTTTTTCCTGTACACAAAACTAAGTGCTTCATAGATAACCTTGTGCTAAGCACTTCAACTAACAAAAATGCATCAGGTTGCCTCTAGCGACCTGAAATCAAATATCTCTGTGGTGATACACTGATATCTTGACCTAAACACGGCCCAACTGTTGGAGACAATTTAGGTCTAGGAACATGACCCAAGAGGAAAAAATCAGGATTAAACGGCACAGAGAAACACAATCAGACATCGGAAAGGATCTTGTGTTCAGACTGAGAGGACAAGGGAATTAGCCAGAGAGCTGGCACAAATATCAGAACATTAGCCAAAGTGGATCAAATTAACCAGACCGTGAATATAACCAGAGACTTTTGGCGGCTTCAGCTACTTAGCAACAGACTAAAAGTGGTCGAGTTTTTAAATTTGTGTTGTTGTAATTGGACTTGTATGTGGTGTTATTTTAATAAAATTGTTGAACTCTTTAGTGTGCTCCTAGTTTATTGGTACCGATATATTAATAATATCTCTGCCAAAGAAAAGATTGTACAAAGGTAAATATTTAAGTTTGGTTTCACACTGTTAGACAGTCAGAGCAAGCAGCCACCTCAATGCCTTGTGTGCCATTGTGTTCTAAGGAATGATGCAATCAGACCTATAGGTTTGGAAGAGCATTGCAGTGCAGCACATCCAGAGTTTAAAAAAATTAACCTGCAAAAAATTGGATTAAAAATCAACATAGCACTCAGGACACTCCTATAAGCGCTGCATCCCCATCTTCAGCAGCAAGCGAACAGTCCTAGTTCCAGTGGTACCAGTAACTGTCTGTACATCCATTTAGTTTTTCCATTGATCTTCTGGTTACTCCCTGCAGTAACATTCTCCTCAGGCTGTAATTATTTATTTGTGCTTCTGCACTGTTCATTCACTCCCAAAGAGCCCTCACAGCATCTAGCTTGTCATACATTTATTTACCACCAAGTGGTGCAGAACTGGCCAGTCTATCTGCCTGCTCATTTTCCAACACACTATCATAACCTGGAGAAAATACCCAAAGGACACCAAATATCCAGGACATCAGAAGCGGCTTGCACAATATTCTGTTAATAAACCTCTAAAGCAGAAACAGTTTGATTCAACAGATAATTTCAGCAATAGAATGTAAAGGCTAATGAACATCAGGTGCTTTATTAATATCCTAATATCTCAGATGACGTCACGGGACAGTCCAACATTTTTTAGGGTGGTAAGACTGCGTTTTGGGTGTGCTGAGAGGACAGTGACGTTTTGTAAAGAACATGCTGAATGATAATGATCTAAAATGTAACTGTACTTCCTCTGCCCCATAATGCCTCTGTTAAACTCCTTAGGTCCTAAATATTAATTGAGGCTCAACTCTGTGGGATAGATAGGGTAAAGATAAAAACTGCTTAGGGGTTTAACGATGCAGGAAAACCTTCACTTGTATACATTTTCCTTTTAGCCTTTCCTCTACTATGATATAAAGATGTGTTCAAGAGTGACATGAACGATACAGGTACTGAGGTAGATATTAGTCTTATTCGAGGTTTCAACATCACTGCAATCAGGTTTGCCTATACCTGCTCCGTTCCTGTGCTTCTGTGGTTTATATGTGGGAACATAATGCCAGGGGCCTCGTTGCATGGAAGGGGTGGGGTGAGGAATGGCAATAAAGGGGGGAAATGAACACAGAAAGGTTGAGAGCTGAGTGTCTTAGTAGAAGCTTCATAAATACATGTGACGCCAGCAACAGTCTTAAAATGACAGGTTCTAACTGTGGACACACAAAAAAACTTCTTAAAATGGGTTTGATTGTCACACTCGCCATTGCTATAGGCTGTAATTTCTAAGCTTCCTCATGGCACAATATAACTCACAGTGCATCTGTCTGAAAGACAAAAAACCAGCAGTCTGCATACAAATCAGTAAAACTGATGCGCATGCAACACCCAGCTTCTGGAACAGGGTTGCAGTTCATAAGTGGACAGCTAGAACTTTTGTAATAAGCTGCGACTGGGTTTTTGACGGAGTTTTCATTCTGTGTTTTTCGGAATTTCATGATTTGATATGCTACTAACTCATGGTGCAACAGAGCACTGACACAGTTTGCAATATACTGCCTTTGATCCGTCGGGGGGGGGGGGGGGGGGGGGGGGGGAATGACGTGCCATTGGTAAAAGTAAAAAAAAAAATCTATCGCAGATAGAATTAGGTCCATATTCTCTCTATTTTCTGTCCTCAAGTAGTTTCTGAACAGTCTGAATCACTTAGTATCAGTGGTGGGTTTGAGTTTTATATCCCGCATTTA
Organism: Candidula unifasciata; assembly: GCA_905116865.2. Lineage (NCBI taxonomy): Eukaryota > Metazoa > Mollusca > Gastropoda > Stylommatophora > Geomitridae > Candidula > Candidula unifasciata. The sequence continues at coordinate 8,378 of CAJHNH020006229.1, read as the reverse complement.
TTCTAGTAGATTAGCATAAACTACAGAGGGCCTTGGTTTATCGAAGTCACGATCCGTTTAGGAAAACAACAAATACAATAATAAATGACGCGAATATCAGTTAGTCCGTACCAGGACATCACAACAAAGTCAAACTGAAATAAAGATGTTAACTGTAGGTCTACATTGCTTTTAGTAAATCTGCGTGTTTCTAACGGAGGAACCATGAAGATAATGCGAGCACATCTTGATAAGAAAAGCCAGGAAAACCCCAAATATGCCAGTTCATTATCTTATGAAAGTTAAGTTTAAAATATGCCAAATTTGAGGGATTTGGCATCAAAAATGCCAATATGGCAACCCTGCTGGTAAACTGTTTTTCTACTGTAAATGACAGTTTCTCGCAGTACAAAATTCCTGACCTAAACTTCAGTTGTATCAACGCTAATCGCAGCAAGTTTATTTTTTCGAAATAGTTATCGGATCAGTAACCTGACTTATACTTACTGGAATTGCATACAATCTAGTAACTGCATGATCTACATCAGTTTAAATAACACTTAACTGAGCTTGTATGTGTATATTATTGATATCGACAATGTGATTACCTAGGAGGCAAGGTTTGTGGCCTTAGAATTAACCATTCGGCGTCCGTGGCTTAGGCGTTGCGAGTCCGACTCAGTCTTAATTCCAACGTACTGCGATCGAAACCGACTGCTGACTGCCTGGTGCGGGGTGTCGCATGTCGACTCAGCATTAAATGGGTACCAGGATGGCGGCCTGGGGAAGTAAAGACGACCGTCGTAATGCTGACCACATTATCCACCAAGTGCCGATGATCATGGTCTGTAAAAATATGGGCTCTCTTCCCGATACGCTTAAACTTAAATTCGTGAAAAAGGGATCACTACTTTATTGTTATTCAGGCCAATATGATTGTGACAAATCTTCGTGTGGGTTTCGGGGCTTTGTTTTTTTGTAAAATAAAGAGTATAGATTGGCTTTATAAGCAGGTTGTAAAGGCGTGAATAATTAGGGAGTTGCTGGAACTGGATGTGTTTGGCTGAAAGGTGTTGATAATTGATATCGCAGCCTGTGTGTACACCGCAATTTATAGAACGTGCCAGTTGCCCCTTTGAAATGAAGTCTAACGAATAAGTCATGACAGAACCGCATTTTTTCCTTGGGAGTGGACAGCTTCAATTTTGAGCGGAATTTATTTTACTGCGACATGACAAAGCTAAAACCTTCCTGAAGAAAAAAGTACTGGCTGTATCGGGACATATAATATATCAAATTAAAGATAAACATAGACACATATAATGATTACCGACATAACATTTTTTTTTTTGCTATACTCCGATTATCGGGCAAAAAAATTTGCGGCTGTAAAATATCCTAACCAGCTTCCTCTACTCCTGCAGCTTTGCTTGTGAGTCCTAGCCATCTAGTTTAGCCCCAATCCACGCCGCATGCACGGCATGGGGGAATCATTGCGGTGGTGGTAGTTGCCGAAAAACCGCAAATTAAGTCGCCAGAAGTGTGCAGTTGACACGTGACTGAGGCACGTAAGGATATTTTGCGGCCACTATCTTTTGTGCCCGTTATTTGGTGGGTAGCCACAAATTTTGTGCTCACCTTACTTTTGTACTTGTTCAGCAACAATGCTATCCAATTCTAAGAATACACATGCCTTTGTTCAATTATGTATCAGCTAGTCTTTTTATGAAACAATTAATTTAAATACTTAAGATGTTATGAGCATTTTCCCGAAAATCTGGAAAATAGCTCATCAAAACAATAATCCAGTGGTAATATTTTAATTTTTGTATCATAATAACAAGACTGTTGTCACAGAGACTCATCAACAACAGAGCAGTATGAACAGTTCTAGACCTTTTCCCTTATCATTTAGTGGAGAAAAATCATGTAAAAATTGTACCTCATCTAAATAATTTTTTTTAAAATCACAAAATAATACACCGACCACGATGAACTTCGCAAACAAAAGGACTTCCTGTTGTTAATCCCCCAAAACAGAACAAAATTAGAGTGTCTCTATGATACGCCAGTATACTGGTGATTAGTCCATTAGAGATAAATTCATTTGCCAGTATACTAGTGAAAAGTCTTTAGAGTTAATAATTTACCATCGGCTTGGGTCCCCTGAGATCAGATATCATTAAAGCTTCATATTTTCAGCTCACAACATACAAAGAACGATGGCCTGCTGCATTTAGAATGAAGAATGACGTACAGCGTTTGTACAGCAGTCCAGACTTTTGGTGCAGGAGAGCCTTCCAAATTGAGGTGAAGGTGGTCACTGCTGCTTTCCGCTGGCTGGAGAACACAACACATACACACACCCAAAGACATCATTGTAACTGACTCAGAAAGCATGGAAGGTGAAGACAGGCATGCTTCATCTTGGAGGTCATGGGTGAAGAGCATTGTTTGGATCTTTTCTCAAGGTTGTGCCAGTGTGTTGGGAAATGAATAGGTGGACAGATTGGCTGGTTCTGCACAACTTGGTAGAATATTGATGTACCATAGGGCAGAAGATGTTGAATTAATAGGCAACATCCAAACACTTGCCACACTTCCATAAGTGCTCAGTCTCCATCTTCAGCAGCAATCAAACAGTTCTAATTTTTTTGGTACCAGTAACCATCTAATTGTATATCCATCTCATCCTTCTCCTGAGTGTTGAGCGTTGGCCAGATCCCCTGGTAACTCCTCGAAGCACAATTCCTGTAAGACCGTAATGATCTATCTGCACCTCCGCACTGTTCACCCGTTCCCAAAGGGCCCTCAGAATATCTAAATTGTCATACATCATTTCACCACCAAGTGGTGCAGAGCCAGTCAATCTATCTGCTTGCTAATTTCCCAACACACCGGCATCACCTGGGGAAAATTCCAAAAGATGCTAACTACCCTGGGACCTCTGTAGTGATGCTTACAACTCTGCACGAAGCATGCCTGTTTTCACCTTTCTCAACATGCTCTGTGAGTCAGTTACAATGACAGCATGTATGTACAGCTGATTCTCAAGCCAGCGGAAGGCAGCAGAGACTGCCTCCACCTCCATTCTCAAACTAGACGTTGTGATATCATGCCAGGCTTTGTTGCACCAAGTGACGTCCATTCGCCTTCGCTATAAATCCCTATGCACTTCATCTGCCCCTCAATACAGAGCTATCTATATAGACAATCACATCGCGTCTCAAAGTGATTAGAACCCTACATAAGTAGGACAAAAGAAGAAAGGAGAATCTATTAAGATGCAGCTCAAGGCACCTAAAAAGCCCTGGTCATCCACTGCACTTTAGTTCATCTCCAAACGACTTGATTGGTCTTGCCACTGGACTTAGGTGGACTTGGCTAAGAGAGTGAGGTTGACAAACTGCACAATTCTTCCTCACTTAAATCAAAATCACACAAAATCCTTTCACTCATCCATCCCTCAAACCTTTTTTACCATAAAGCTGCTAGTACTGCAGCAGCAATTCAGAAAAGACAAGCCAGGAAAGACTATGAAACAAATCAGCAGAGAGATGCTGCCTTAATTCTCTGTACGCACTGGTCAAGAAATGTTAATGCTAGAGTTGACTTTATCAGCCATCTGCACACTCACAAAACTTAATCTGGTCAACGATGGATGAAAGGACTTGTCATCATCACCTGTTATATGTGAAGAACACAACATAAAATAAATTCTGGAGCTTGCATCATACACCTAATATGCTTTGAGAGTTTGAGAGATTTATATCCTTGATGATTTAATGTTTGTTAAGTAACATTGTGGTGTGAGAAGACAGAAGTAATGATGGTATCAAAGAAACAAATTATTCCTAAATGTGTAATAAAAGTTGATGGTGTTATTTTGGGACAAGTACAGAAATTTAAATATCTAGACACATGGATAACATCAGATGGAAGATGCATAACTGAGATAAGAAACAGAATAGGACAGGCAAAAACTGCATTTTATAAAATGAAGAACGTCTTGTACAATATATCCTAGTCATTGAGAGTTGGTAAAATAATTCTTGCTTGCTACATACATCCAGTTTTAACATATGACTGAATTTTGGACAATCAGTAGGCAGGCTAAACAATTTCTTAAGGCCTCAGAGATGTGGTTTTACAGAAGAATGCTTTGAATACCTTGGACATCTAAAAAAGAGCAATCAAGAGGTTTTGAAAGAGGCGGGAGCCCGAAGATAACTAATCACAGACATCAGAAGGAGACAGTCATCATTTTTTGGAAATGTTATGAGATGAGGGGAAAAAGAACTTGTTGTGACCACTAGAAAGATCTGTGGAAGGAGGGATAGAGGAAGACAACAATTCTTGACAGTCTTGTTGCATGGCATGGAGGTGTGTCAGCACACGAACTGATACATGCTGCAGGAGATCGCAGATTGTAGAGAGGCATAATCGCCCATCATCTGATGAAGATGATGTAAGTGACAAACTTGTATTTATTGTATCTTTCAGAAATACCCCACACTTCTCAAAATTGTTATTTATGTTCTCTACAAGAACATATAATAATCTTGATTTATTGTATCTTTCAGAAATACATCACCTTTCCCAAGGATTGTTCTTCACATTCTGTACTATGACATCCACAAATGGAGATGATGTTTTGTATCAGTATTAATGCTTTTGAAAGAAGAACTATCTAATGGATTCTGTGAGAACTGGAGTCACTGATGCAGTAGATATTGCAGTTTGCAACAATGGTCACAAAATGGCAGGAAACAATAATGAAGAATAAAAAATAACAGATTATAAGACAGTGATGACAACAAAAAATCAGAGAGTGTATTATCTTTTATTATTGAGCTGAAGCATAATTAAAATCTAATTGTTATGAGAACTGGTAACTGTGCAATAATTTGTGAATAGCATTAAAACTCTAACAAATTCCTGCAGTCTTTTTAGGATGCTCTTTTCAACACCAGCGATAGATCTAAAGCATTGCAAACAAGGAGCCAGACAAGATAATTCACATGTTAGTGGTCTAGCTGTCAGTTTAAACATGCCTAATAAAACACACAAAGGTGAGAAATCTTACAAATGTGAGGATTGTGGTGCATCTTGTTCTTCATTTCGCAGGCTGAATTACCACTTCAGAGTCCACACTGAAGGAAAACCTTACAAATGTGAGGATTGTGGTACATGTTTTATTACATCTTCCAGCTTGAAGTGCCACAAGAGAGCACACACAGGAGATAAACCTTACAAGTGTGATAATTGTGATGCTTGTTTTTCTGCATCTGGCAATTTGAAAATCCACATGAGAAAACATACAGGGGAGAAACCTTATAAATGTGATGATTGTGGTGCATGTTTTACTCACGCTGGTGTTCTGAAGAACCACCAGAGAACGCATACAGGGAAGAAACCTTACAAATGTGATGATTGTCGTGCATGTTTTTCTCGAAATCATAGTCTGAAAAACCACAAGAGTACACATACAGGGAAGAAACCTTACAAGTGTGATGAATGTAGTGCATGTTTTTATGAATCTAGCCTTTTGAAAAAACATAAGAGAATACACACAGGAGATAAACCTTATAAATGTGACCACTGTGATGCATGTTTTACTCACGCTAGCAGTTTAAAGTCACACAAGAGAATCCACACAGGAGATGAACCTTACAGGTGTGATAATTGTGGGGCAAGTTTTTCTCGAGCTGCGAGCCTCAAAAACCATAAGAGAATACATACAGGGGAGAAACCTTACAAGTGTGATGATTGTGGTGCATGTTTTGCTGTGTCTACCAATCTGAAAGTACACATGAGATCACATACAGGAGCTAAACCTTACAAATGTGATGATTGTGGTGCATGTTTTGTTGTGTCTAGCAATCTGAAAGTACACATGAAATCACATACAGGAGATAAACCTTACAAGTGTGAGGATTGTGGTGTCTCTTTTAGTTCATTTTACACTATCAGGCTTCATGTTAGAACACATATAGAAGGAAGAAAGCCTTACAAGTGTGCTTTTTGTGATGTATGTTTTACTTGTCCTAAAAATTTGAAAACACACAATAGAAAACATACAGGAGCAATACCTTAAAAGTGTGATGTTTATGATGCTTCATTTCAATGTAGCTGGCAGTCTTAATAGACACAAGAGAACACATACAGGAGAGTAATTACATTGTGATTGTGATGTATCTTTTTTTAGATCAGAATATCTGAAATGTCACAGAATAAAATATACACGAGAGAAACTTTACAAATGTAATGTTTGTGGTGCAAGTTTTTTTATACTTATAGTCTGAAGAGCCATGACAGAATTAGTTCAGGAGAGAAACCTTACAAATGTGATAATTGTGGTGCATTTTATATCAAAGTTTTCAGTCTGAAGTATCATCTCTTTACGCTTTTAGGAGAGAAACTATAAATGTTACTCTTGTATTACATCTTTTAATCTTCCTGCTAAACTGAAACAACACCAGGTAGCACAGACAGGGAAGAAACCTTACAAATGTAGGGATTGTAAGGCTTGCTTTTTAAAGGTGCGTAACCTGAAATATCACTTGAGAATGCATACCATAGAGACATATTTCAATCTTTGAGTATCAGATGAGTTTAGCACAAACCCCAGACCAAGGAGGTAGTAAGAAAGACGTTAAAATCGGAACGCATTCTGCTTTCTATGGGCTTGTTAGGCAGGAATCTTGTGAACGTCGAACGTCACTTGGGACTCAAAGTTATGGATTGTGGTCGATTTTCTAGAGACCCTGGGATTTGACAGAACAAAGGACGCGGGCCTGTAAAAAAAATGTACAGATTTTTATGGGAGTTTAACGGAATATTAGTATTGAAGAAACAACATATGGAAGGCAACCATACAGATAACAAGCCTCAAAATGTAATAACCTAGAGCTTTGTATTAGTTTATAAATTTAAAAGATGAATATAACCCTAGGATAAAACATAGTAACCAATGGTAACTTATGGTTTTAAACCCGGTAACCCACAGGTATCCTCATGGCTAGGCTATGATTGGATATGGGGTTGGGATAGCCCTAGGGGTCAGATTCCCCACAAGAAGATTTGCTTTCCCACTTTTAAAATTTCCCGCCTTGGACTGAAAAGATTGACATCCAGGTGTTCTAAAGCCTGGCTGTGCTATCATACTCCCAATTTTTTTACATTTCTAACAGCAATGGAAAGCCCCCGAATCCCCCTTTTCTTAAGAAAAATAGTTCCAAACTTTCAGGAGTTTTAATATGGTTTAAATTTGATTAATAACCATTATACCAACGTTTTTCAGTCTAGAAAAAAAATAAATACTATAAAACTTTTTAAAAAAGAAAAGCCCAAGTACAAGTTTTTTTTTCCTGAATTTTGAGCATCTGCCATTAAAGTAAAATTTAAAAAAATATCACCACAGCAACTCCACAGATCCGACCTGTTGCCGGGACGCGTTTGATGATATCCCCCCCAAAAGCAAGTTTAGCTAAAGATCTTTCTCTGGTTGCCTATCCTTTTTTTCATACTTTCAGTGTCTGATTTTTTTGAAAAGCTCTTTTCATTTTGTGGGCCCAAAAAACAGGTTTGCCCCTTTTTATTGTGTAAAAGGTTATTTCATTTGCTTTTCAAGCAAAGTTTTGTACTCATGACACCAAGTATTTTAACCTTCGTCTCAGAAACCACAAATCGTTTCTTTCCCAAATCTTCTAATTTTTCACTGACATTCCAAAATTTGCGCAGCGCAGAACAGGTTTTTTTAAAAATTTTTGACCCTCTTCTGATATTAAAGAGAGCATTTATTTATAAAAATTCCATTTTGAAGCGCTTTCGTGACCATTTTGTTTAATATCTGTCCCATTTCCATTTGATGATATGATGTTCCCCGATATTTGAATATTGGAGTTTAAGTCTTTTCCTTAATTAGGAAAAAGGGATTATCTTTCTTTTAAAACTATTACTTTTTTTTTTAAATTCAATGAAAAACCTTCTTAGCACTTTCTATCCCAAAAAAATGGGCAGTGTTATAAATCACATCTAGGGCCGCCCACCGGGTGGGGGATCATGCCTCTCCCTAAACGCGATTTTCCCGCGATGTATCAGTTTGGTGCCCCACATCTCCATGCCAGCAAAAAGACGCAAGATCTTTTCGTTGCTTCCCCCTATCCCCCCTTCCAAAGATCTTTAGTTCACAAAAAGTTCTATTTTCCCTTTCTCAAAAAATGGTGAAAAATGATGACGTCCCTTGATGTCTGTGATAATTTTTTCGGGCTGTTCTTTCAAAAACCCCTTGGTTGCTCTTTTGGGCTGTCCAAGGGTTTTTAAGATTTTCGTAAACCATTCCCCGAGGGGCCCCTAAAAGTTGGCCTGCTAATTGCCCCCGGATTCACAGCCATATG
>CAJHNH020006228.1:0-14011 GCA_905116865.2 Candidula unifasciata | reverse complement strand
CTTGTACCTGCAAAAAAAAAACAGTCTGTGCTTTTATCCCCGAGTAGGATAAAACCCCAGCCCCAGGAATTACAAAGCCCGTTCAAACTTTTAAGCCACAGCAAACATTTACTTACTTTTAATGAGGCAGATGGGCAGAGGACACATCCGTTCGACTCTACCGTATGGCAATGCAAGAGTACATCCCCTTGTCTGTAGTTCGAATGTTCTAATGAGAAAATGAAGCTTGGTCCCTCTTCTTTTTGCATTGCATATCGTGATTGTCCCAGAGGTCAGTAAATGACGCATCCGAAACCTCCAGGTGGACCACAAGCTGGTGTGCATCCAGAGGATTTGGATCTCTACGTTACATAGAAACCTCGCCTGTCGCCTTCTTCTACGTGGACATTCTTCAGCTGTTCAGAAATTTTCACATAGCCTGCAGAAATAAAAAAAAGTAAAAAAAAATATGGAACAACATTATTCTAATTCTTAATACATTCTATGCAGTTTGCTGCTGCTGCAGCCATTACTACCACTAAATAGTGGTGGTTGCAGTAGCAGCAGTAGCTGTAGCTGCAGTAGCTGTAGCTACAGTAGTTGTAGCTGCAGTAGCTGTAGCAGCAGCAGTAGTCGTATTAGACACCCTTGTATTGACTTCGACATTAATATCCATCATTCAGTGAGCAGTGACAAAATACTGAATTGCTGCATTAAATAGAAAGCACAAAAAACGGTGGGGCTGGTTTTTCAACGTCCTTTAAAAGATACGAAACTAACTTTAATCCTAGCAGCAGCAGCAGTTATAATATTAGTAGAGGTAGTAGTTATATAAATAGCAGCAGTAGTAGTAATTGTTGTTATTAGTTGTAGTTGTAGTAGTTGTAGTTATAATAGTAGTAGTATTAGCAGTAGTAGAGTAGTAGTAGTAGTAATAGTAGTAGTAGTCGTAGTAGTTGTTGTAGTATTAGTTGTATTAGTTGTAGTAGTAGTAGTAGTAGTAGTAGTAGTCGTAGTAATAGAAGTAGAAGTAGTAGTAGTAGTAGTAGTAGTAGTAGTAGTAGTAGTAGTAGTAGTAGTAGTAGTAGTAGTAGTAGTAGTAGTAGTGTAGTAGTACTAGCAGTAGTCATAATATTAGTAGTAATAGTAGTAGCAGTTGTTATAATAGTCTTAATAGTAGTAGTAGTAGTAGTAGTAGTAGTAGTAGTAGTAGTAGTAGTAGTAGTAGTAGTAGTAGTAGTAGTAGTAGTAGAAGCAGCAGCAGCAGCAGCAGTAGTAGTGGTGGTGGCGGTAGTAGTAATAGTAGCAGCATCAGCAGCAACACGAGCAATATTCTGCGTATGTGTGTTTAATGTTGTTGTGAACGCAGTTTCACAATGCGAACATACTGGAGTAAGCTGCAGCCGATTTGGTACAAGACCTCTATGTACTGATTTGGATAACTGTATGAGCGTCGTGTGGTTTAGAGGCAATGGCAAACCACTAAACATACAGTTGTCTACAGAACAATATAACACAATGGATGCCCTGAAGTGGATATGTAATCAACTATAATAATAATAATAATATTAATAATAATAATATTAATAACACAGAAGAGGAAGAAGAAGAAGAAGAAGAAGAAGAAGAAGAAGAAGAAGAAGAAGAAGAAGAAGAAGAAGAAGAAGAAGAAGAAGAAGAAGATGATGATGATGATGGTGATGATGGTGATGAAGAAGAAGAAGAAGAAGAAGAAGAAGAAGAAGAAGAAGAAGAAGAAGAAGAAGAAGAAAGAAGAAGAAGAAGAAGAAGAAGAAAGAAGAAGAAGAAAAAGAAAGAAGAAGAAGAAGAAGAAGAAGAAGAAGAAGAAGAAGAAGAAGAAGAAGAAGAAGAAGAAGAAGAAGAAGAAGAAGAAGAAGAAGAAGAAGAAGAAGAAGAAGAAAGAAGAGAAGAAGAAGAAGAAGAAGGACGAGGAAAAAGGACAGAAAGAAAGCAAAGAAAAGAAAAGAAAGAAAGAAAGAAAGAAAGAAGAAGAAGAAGAAAAAGAAAGAAAGAAAGAAAGAAAGAAAGAAAGAAAGAAGAGAAAGAAAAAAGAAGAAGAAAAAAAAGCCGAAAGACTAGACAGACGAGGAAAACGATGATAAAGCGGGAGACTGGAAAAGGAACGAAAAAAAGGGTGGGGGGGGGGGGGTGTGAATGAGTAATGACGTGATAAAAAAAAAAGCCGAAAGACTAGACAGACGAGGAAAACGAAAATAAAACGGGAGACTGGGGAAGGAACGAAAAAAAATTATATGTATATATATATATGGAAAAATGGTGTTTCGCACTGGTTACCACCCGATCTGATACGAGTCATACATTTCGCGAAAGAGCAACAATTCATGCGGTGAGAATGATATACTACCAGCTGCCACAGAGAGCCACGTTGAGGAAATATAATAAACACAAAGCAAAAAGAAGACCACGCAAACGATGTAACGACGCTATTAGGAATTACCTTCATCAGGAATATCAACCTACACAACAAATCAGAAATAGAACACAGATCCTTGCATCTCTCTAATAACTTGATTGGGTAAGTGGAGAAGTATACGGAGGAGGAGGGGAAGAAGAGGAGGAAGAAGGAGAAGAAGAAGAAGAAGAAGAAGAAGAAGAAGAAGAAGAAGAAGAAGAAGAAGAAGAAGAAAAAGAAGAAGAAGAAGAAGAAGAAGACAAAGAAGAAGAAGGAAAAGAAGAAGAAGAAGAAGAAGAAGAAGAAGAAGAAGAAGAAGAAGAAGAAGAAGAAGAAGAAGAAGAAGAAGAAGAAGAAGAAGAAGAAGAAGAAGAAGAAGAAGGAAAAAAAGAAGAAGAAGAAGAAGAAGAAGAAGAAGAAGAAGAAGAAAAACAAAGACAACAACAACATAAAGAAAGAGGAGGAAAGAGTGGAAAAAGAGGAGGAGAAGCAGAAGAAAAGGAAGAACCTGAGTGGATGTAATTAAAAAAAAAACGGATAGATTAGATTAATCTTTTTAAAAGCTGACAGATGAGGCGGAAATCAGTTGAATAGACTGATCAGGGAGAAAAACCGACAGATTATAAACTGAACGGGAAAACAAACAGACTGTTCATAGAAAAAGACAGACTGAGAAAAGAACAGACGGAAATACTAATCAGAGAAGCAGACAAACAGACAGAGAAGAGAATAAGACTCTTAGAGTAAACAAAAGAGCAGATAAATAATGTTCAATCCCACTTTAAACCCAACTAAACCGGTGATCTATTTTTCGCCATGTTCATTAGTGAACCAGACCTGATTAGAATCGAATATGTAATATATCAACTACAGTGATTCGGCGACATTATCTAGACGCTGAAGCATGCGAGTCACGTTCAGAATCGATCATTATTATGTTTTTACGGGATCGAGGCAGACCTCCCTCCCGAGTAAACTACAAAAACGAGAACGTTGCGTGGAGTGGTTTATGAACGAAAGGAACAGGCTGTTTCTATTGATAGTTCGCCAAGTTATTTTACAACAAGAGGGTTGTGTGGTCTCGAGTTATGGTGTCCGCCTCGTGTGCTTGAGGTCCCGGTTTCAAGCCCGGTTGAAGGCTGGGATTTTGTCTGTTCACGTGGACTTCTTGTAATTTCCCATGGTCTCTGGGTAGTGAGATCGCACGCCCGTGTGTATTGTTGCGCACGTAAAAAATCCCTTGGCAGTTGGAAATCGAAAAAGTAGCCTAACGGCGCTGCCTGGGCAAAATTTGGAGGTAAAAATGTACCCAAAATATTTCAGGGTCCTCGCCGGTGCTACGGAGCCCGTGCACTGTGCTGAGCTACTTAGGACTCAGACTTGACTTAGGAATAGAACAGAACACTTATGGGTTACTACCAGCGTGCCATGATGTTGATCCGTTGTTCAAACCGCAAACTTCAAACGTCTATTACAACAGGAGTCGGGCTGAGATATAAGTATTGGTAGGCTTGGCAGTCGTGATAGGGTCTGGACTCAATCCTCAGACGAAAGTTCTGGTTGTTCGTTTACTTCAGGACTTGAGTCAAAAGTTCCAGAAATTGAGTGTTGCCTGCGATATCGTTTTACAGATCTGGCTTATCCTTGCATCTCAGGCAGAAGCACTCCAGCTTCAAAGGATGCCCCCTATTTAGTCGACTCCTACGACATGATTGATAGGGAAGCCAGACGTCTATTCTTGTTTTCCCAACAATGGGGCTCCGGAACCCACACCAGGAAGCCAATAATATTCAAAGGCCGAATACTTAATATTCTAACGGAAGTATTTGCTAGGGTGCTTTCGTTACATCCCGCGAACAAAATGTTTATACTTTTATTCTACAACCCCCCCCCCCCCCACACACACACACACTCCTTTCCCCCTCTCCCATAAGCAACTTCGCTGCCAACAGCAGGTTGAACGTGGTAGCAGTAACAGTATTAATACCTCCCTCGAAGAAGAGAAGGGCAAAAAAGAACCTGGAATGAAAACATCAAGAAATGCACAGGATTACATTATTACACACTTATTCATCAAGCGGAATAAACGAGAAAGATGGAGGTTTTTTTTGTGTGCTAGTGCTTCCATCAATACACCTCTATGACCCTAAGGGGCCAAGGGTCATGTTATGTAAATACGGCCTTCAACGAAATCGGGCCATATCATCATATTTCTTTGCTATCGCATGCGATTTACCAACGAACCTTCTCATCTTGTTCTCACCTCTTTCACTCCTTTTTCCCTGCATGTTTTTGTAGGCACTAGTAAGAGTATTCGGCGTCCGTGACTTGGGTGTTGCGAGTCCGACTCGTAATTCCAACGTACCGCTATCGAAACCCACTCCTGGCTGCGAGGATTTTTATCGCAGGTCGACCCAGCCTTAAATGGGTGCCAAGATGGATTTCCTAGGGGAGTAAAGACGGCCGGCGTAATGCTGACCAACCACATTACCCACCTAGTGCCGATTGGTCTGTAAAAATGTGGGTGCTTACCATATGCCCGATGAGCGTAAAGGCGTAAAAAGGGATCTCTACTTTTATTTAAGTAAAAGAATATTCTAGTTCAAAAATAATCGGTAATCAAATAATCAGATTATCGCAGTTCCAGCTATTCAGCAAACAGATTACTCTATAACTGCTCTGGTCCTGTACCAAAGAAAGCCATGCAGAATGGCCATCACTTTCCATCAAAATCCGACAAAGACTGCAGTCTCAGAAAGAAATACACACGCATTTAATGCATAAGGTTGTTGTCCGAAGTACCAACACTAGCAGTCCTGTGCTAGACACACAATTCATCGTAGACGGAAGCAGGAGTTACAACAGATCAGTAGTCGCACACACAATTAGTTGCATAATGCATCACCTTGGAGACCAGTCATTTGCCATTTCCGAATGCATTTTACAACACTGACCACGTTAAGTACAGTCGAAAAGCCTTCCATTAGAAATCGCACCTCACAGTGTCGCGACACGTAATTAACTCAGTAGCTGGATGACGGATCTATAACCTTTCATGTTACACACGGAGGAAAATGCAACGACTAACTATTGGTAGAAACAGAAACTTGCCGCAACTAAAAAGGATTAGCCTGTCTATCCATAAAATTGATCGAAAGTCATTTGAAATCGATCAGATTTTCAGAATTCAAAATGAAACTGGACAAATTTGTTTTTGCTGTTTGTACCTTGAGAATTATTATTTAGTATTGCTATAGTATTGACAAGAAAACAGCTCCGGGTGAAAAATATTGCACATAACACTTTCATATTGACTGTGCATTTGAAAAAACAAAAAACATGTTTATAATTTACTAAACATTTAAGCGAGTCAGCTGCTTGTTAATTAATTATTACCAGTATAATTATATGTTCTAGTAGTCTACTTATGGTAATATTAACCCTCAATCATTTATATTCATGTTATGTATTGAATGTGTATGTTGCACAGCAGCATTTTTATGTGCTAAATCTGTTAAAGTACAAATCCCCCCCCCCCCCCCTTTCCCACCGGCCTCTGATGCAATACCCCCTAAGAATCAAAGATTTAGCACTATTTTTATTTATTTTTTTTTTATTTTGCTGAAATAACTTCCAGTTTAATGCTACACATTATTGATATGTGTGTTTATGTTGACACTAGCAAATGCATTTATGTGGTGTCTGCAAGAGCCATTACATTTGTATTTTTTAAAGCACTTTTGGGGGTTTTCAAAATGATATATAATTCGAAAAAAATGTGTTGCAAATTCATTAAACTGTAGTTTAATATGTGTACAAGTCTACTCAATTAAAACAAATATGTAAACACCTACCAGTCTCTCAGACTTTCACAAAACGGGAATTCCCGTCGACTTGGTTGGTCTATGAAAAGCTAGAGCAGGTCGTTGACCGCTTTGGTCACAAGCGAACTATTTTTACAATTTCGGATCTATCCAAACCCAAAAACTGTTTTCAGCACTTTTGACAAAGGAAAACACTCAACATGGTAAAACTATAAATGGTGGTCTGAAATGACGTTCTTTGGAAAATAGATGCGAAATAGCTCGGTCTCTTAAGAGACACGCCTGGCCAAAATAGAAGGGAACTATTTGGATATATAGTAAAGGACACAAGAGCGAAATAATAAGAAGACTGAACCGGACAGAGGATGACCCAGGAAGAAAACTCTTAGGAAGACAAGAACTAAAAGAACGCACTGGGATACAGACAGGAACGAGCGGTCTAGCTATTTGTATAGGGACATCAAGCCAGAGAGCTGGCGCATATACCATAACCTTAGCCACTCATGTGGCGCAAATAAACCAGGCCACATATATAACCGGAGAGTGTTGGCAACTTAGCTGCCGACAGCAGGCTGAACGTCGTGTTAGAACAGTCATCATCATCATCAGGTACCTTGCCGACTGGCGTGGGCGATCATGCCTCTCCGCAATCTGCGATCTCCTGCAGCATATATCAGTTAGTGTGCCGACACACCTCCATGCCATGCAACAAGATTGTCAAGAATCTTCTCTCGTTGTCTTCCTCTATTCCTCCTTCCACAGATCTTTACAGTGGTCACAACATGTTTTATTTTCATATAACATGGCCGAACAATGATGACTATCTCCTTCTGATGTCTGTGATAAGCTGTCTTCGGGCTCCCGCCTCTTTCAAAACCTCTTGGTTACTCTTTTTGGCTGTCCAAGGTATTCTAAGCATTCTTCTGTAAAACCACATCTCTGAGGCCTCAAGAAATAGCTAGAACAGTAACGGTAACAATATGAATATTTCTAAAACTACTGACCGCCTGTTCTGTTTCGCCTAGCATGACTGTATTCTCTGCCCATCTTTTGGATATCCATGGCTTTTCCACCGGCTGAAAATTCAGTGAAACCAATCGCTGTGAACAACTGATTCCATTTGCTTGGAAGATAAACCCGTTTACACTTGCCAGACAGACCTGGCAACCGATAGCCACATATTGTTCTTCATCTGCCCCATCAGATACAGGACAAATATCTGCTGTAAAGAATACATAAACGAAGAAGAGGAAGCTGCGGGTTTTAATGTGAGGAAGAGATGGGGTAGAAGGCATACATAAGGAGAGGCGAATTGAAGAAGACTTTTCTAGAAAGCTTTAAAACAAACAGGGTTTTTTCAGATAATGATGATGATGATGATTTGATAAGAACCGAAGCATCGGTAGATTTCCCATTGGTTCCATACCCTATCTTGCACAGCTAGCGAAGTTCCCTTAATGGATTACTTTTGATTAAGATTTTTCTTTGAGAGCTCTGCCACTTTAAACAAAACAGTGGGTGACAATCTGCTCCTCAACTGATAAGCACTAACCAGACGGATCAGTTACAAGTTGTGAAACCAGAGTAAACCGGCCTGTTCATTTCCCAGAGGTCGGCCATAACAAAAAACAAGAGACAGACAAAGAAAGAAGGACACAATTAGTAAACAGAGAGGCTGGCAGACAGACAGGCAGGCAGGCAGATAAACGGAGATGGAGGCAGACATACAAAGAGATGGCTAGACAAGATAAACCTAGAGGTGAGCAGACAGACAGGTAGGTAGGCAGACAGGCAGAGAGAGGAGAGATAAGAAAGAAGAAGCGAGCAGACAGACAGACGTAGGTAGGCAGACAGGCAGAGGTAGAGAGACAGACATGTAGGTAAGCAGGCATGTAGATCGACAGGTAAACATATGGACTGTAATGGTCTATATTTTACCGGAAGAAAGATAAACGCCTAATTAGCATAAAGGGCCAAGTTTAGAAAAGCGTAAGCCAGGAACGGATAACCACGGTTTGGCATTATTCTCATTAATCAAGAGAATAAATAAGTAATGTTAGAATTGTACATGCAAAGTGAATGCATAAGGCTAACTGTTATAGAACGCCAGTCATTGTCTTGCCGCTGCAGCGAGTAAATAGAAGTGTGAAAACGAGGCTGATTGAGTATTTCCAAGCAAACTGCAATGGCCACGAATACCTGGCTATATGTGTTCTTGTCCATGGGGAGACTGACAATTTGAGTGTGAAGATTGGTCTTCAAGCGATTCTCATATTCAGTATGCCTTCAGTATGCCTGCAACGGAAGTAAGTAGCCCAAAGTGTATGTGAACAGAGCCGAGTACTTGCCAGTCAGAACCCTAGTTAGCATCCTTTATATATTTTCTCCAGGTATGTCAGTGTGTTGGAAAAAAAAGAAGTCAGATAGACTGGCCGGTTCTGCACCAATTAGTGATGAAATGATGTATGACAAGCTAGATGTTGTGGGGGCACTTTTCGGAGCGAGTGAACAGTGCAAAGGCACAAATGGATCATCACGGTCTGAGGAGAATGGCGCTGCGAAAAATTATCAGCGGGTCTGGCTGACGATCAACACTCAGGAGAAAGGCGGAACGGATATACAGACAGTTACTGGTACAATCGTAACTAGAACTCCTCGCTTGCTGCTGAAGAAAGGGAATGAGCGCATATAGCAGCGTCTCGAGCGCTACGATGTAGATTCTTTTTTCAATATTCAACCGTGGGCAGGATAATAAGGTCAGGTAATCCCAGTTTTAACGTCACAGCAAATGGGTCACACCGTAGCAGGGAGGTAGGTAGTTGTACCCCACCAAAACATCACACAAGCGATAAACTCCCGGTGAAACAAAGTGTCGTGGAGAGGTCCCGGAAACCCCTTTCAGCTGTTAGGCCATATCTATAACTAGGTCATATTTACGGCCCGGCTATATTCAGGACCACAGGCAAAAGCCAGGGTGGGGCTTCAAAATAACTAAAAATTGTATCCCACGAGGGGACGACATATATGTCACACAGTAGTTGCCCCGTTCCTGTGCCAACGGAAGCAACACAGAATATCAACTCTTGTGGAGAAACTGGCACAGAATGCAGCTTCAGCAAATCCAGTAGCATATACTCGCATTAAACGAATAAGACAACCGTCAGAAGTGCCAACACAAACAGTCTAAACCTAGAAATGAAGTTCATCATCGATGGAACTAGCAGTTGCAACAGGTTAATAGTTTTACACACGATTTATGACATAAGGTCATGTGGCAAAAAGCCACTTGCCGTTTTCTGAATCTAGTTTTGACAACATAAGAGGAGAAGCATTCTAAATTAAATCCGCAGCTCAGTATCTGGACAACGGAACTATATACTTTCGGACCACATATGGAGGAAACTGCAACAGCGAACTATTTTCAAAAGCAAAACTTGCCGCGAAAAAAAAAGGCAACTGTCTATCTTCCATATTGACCGTAAGAGCCATAGGCGACCGAGTAGGGACAGAGGTCAAAAACCTACACAGTCTGGGACAGAGAATAAACTTCTTGTTGTCAGTCCGGCAGATTTCTTGTTGAAGTGCGCGTGTCATCTGTCACTGTTGATGGTTACTGGGACAACAAAAAGTCCCAGTCGCTGCGATGTCCTGTTAACAACATTAAAAGTGCCGTTGTCAATAATGGGAGCTCTCTTACCGTCTGAGTGCCAGCTGTATGTTTCGGCAGCAGTCGCTTATAAGGCCACAGTCATTGTTTTACAGGACGCTAGTTCTGAAAATATCATACACAGTCATGTACCAATACAGTAAGGACCACAGTCAGTCAAGAGCTCAAGAGTTTCCTGGTTCGATACAAACATAGACTTTTGTCTCAACTTTGTTCAAAAAACAGAGTCGAACGAAAAAAAAAACAAAAACGGGCCTCATCATTTTTTTGGATTCTGTCAAGCACTGCACATGACTGGAGGCAAGCAGACGACAGAGACAGGACAGACAGACAGACATACAGACAGACAGACAGACAGACAGACAGACAGACAGAAGACAGACAGACAGACCAAACTTGATGGACGGACGGACAGACAGACAGGACAGACGGGACAGACAGACGAAACAAGACAGACATGCAGACAGATAGACAGACAGATATACAGACAGATAGACAGACAGACAGATAGACAGACAGATAGACATACAGACAGATAGACGGACGGACAGGCAGGCGGATAGGCGGATAGACAGACAGACAGACAGACAGACAGACAGACAGACAGACAGACAGACAGACAGACAGACAGACAGACAGACAGACAGACAGACAGACGGACGGTCGGACGGACGGACGGACGGATAGACAGACAGACAGACAGACAGACAGACAGACAGGCAGACAGGCAGGCAGGCAGGCAGACATACAGTGGGTATATGTTCGAACTCCTTTTGATGGAGCCCGAGGCTAATGATTTGGAAAGAGAGAATACGTTTCCAATCGTATTGAAAACCCACTAACTTTAGGACCCGCAGGCGAAAGTCTATAAGCCGCTACTCTCACGGTGGCTCCCAATCCTCTACTTCACTACTATTATAATAAAAACGGCTCCATCCACAAACCATTTTCCCTGTGTACATACTGGACCAAGCATGTTTTCGCCTCGACTAATAGTAGCGGCTGGGAAGTTTATTTCTGGCCTGGGAGAACCCTTTCTAACCGGCTGGTCGAAAACCGGGAAATGACGTACTTAGATTTCGTGTCACCCAAAAATTGCATTACCGGAAAGAAGCGACAGTGTGGAAGTATATAAGCTTGTCAATCCATATTAATTTGATTCTCTCCATTTCTGTGAAAGTCCGACACGACTGGTTTTGTTTCGCTTTTTTTTCAAGAAGTTACCCATGTCGTGTGTACTATAGTGAGGAATTTTTTGAAAAGCTGTGGAATACCAGTGGAAAATAATAAATAGTTTTAAAGGCAATATATGAAGATTTCAGCGTGTGGAGTGCAAAGGTGATAATCGTTTGAGTGATTGGTTTGAGGCCTCAGAGATTTTGTTTTACAGAAGAATGCTTAGAATACCTTGGACAGCCAAAAAGAGCAACCAAGAGGTTTTGAAAGTGGCTCGGGATCCCGAAGACAACTGATCACAGATATTCAGAATGAGGACCAAAGTTATCATTTTTCGGCCATGTTATGAGAAGAGGGAAAAACGTAACATAATGTCACCACTGGAAAAGATCTGTGGAAGGGGGGATAGAGGAAGACCAACGAGAGACTATTCTTGACATAACGTCTATGTTGCTGGCATGGAAACAGTGTGTCAGCACAAGGAACTAATACAAAACTGCAGGAGATCGCAGATTGTGGAGGGATGCATGAATCGCCTCACGCCAGTCGACAAGGCACCTGATGATGATGATGAGGATGATGGTTTGCAATGGAAACTAGAGAATAAAACAGTGATGCATTTCATTTTCATACTCTGTTATTAGGCATAAACACATGGATTAGACGATGAAAAAAAAAAATGTTTTGGGAACACCTGCCATTGACTTGAGGGAGAGCACACAGGAAGATCTCGTTTTTGCTAAGAAATTGTTCTGTTAAATACAAACAAGGGTATGACACGTACAAATAGAAAGAAACAGATGATTTAGCAAACAAAGCATCAGAGATTGCACTACAAATACATTTTGAAAAGAAAATTATATTGAAGACCACTATAATATATCAAGTCGATGTGACACTAGAGACAAAAAAAATTAAAGATTTATGTCATTGCATCTATTTCGGAGAGCAACCAAGAGGTTTTAAAAGAGGCGGGAGCCCGAAGACAACTGATCACTGACATCAGAAGGAGACAGTCATAATTTTTCGGCCATGTTATGAGAAGAGGGAAAATAGAACATGTTGTGACCACTGGAAAGATCTGTGAAAGGAGAGATAGAGGAAGACAACGAGAGAAGATGCTTGACAGTCTTGTTGCATGGCATGGCAGTGTGTCGGCACACTAACTGATACATGCTGCAGGAGATCGTGGATTATGGAGAGGCATGATCGCCCACGCCAGTTGGCAAGGCACCTGATGATGATGATGATCTATTTCGGTGGGAAAGTCGCTCCCCAGGTCGACCCAGCCTTGAGTGGGTACCAGGCGCAGTCCCGGGAAGTAAAGGCGGCCGGCGTGATACTAACCACACCACCCATCTTGAGCCGAATGGTCTATAAAATATAGGTCTAGCCTAAAGACGTGGAAAAGGGTCCTTTCGGTTTTTTTAAATAATTTCGGTGGCAATTTTGATAGTCAACGAAATCATGACACGCACCGGAAAGGCATCAACAGCTTTGAATAGCTTGAACAGAATATGGAACTGTTAACTGTATAGTTTTTAAACTAATTTATCCTTTCTACATTTTTCTTTTCTATTTGTATAAAGTAAAATAGTAAAGATCCCTTTTCACGCATTCAGACGCATCGGGCCTATGGGAAGAGCAGCCATATTTTTACAGACCAATCGGCACTAGTTGGGTAATGTGGTCAGCATTACGCCGGTGGTCTTTACTTCCCCAGGGCAGCCATCCTGGTACCCATTTTAGGCTGGGTCGACCTGCGACGCCCTATACCATGATAAAAATCCACGCAGCCAGCAGTGGGATTTGATCGCGGTACGTTGGAATTACTAGTCGGACTCAAAAGGTCTAAGCCACGGACGCAGCTTTCTATTTGTGTAGTGGAACCTGAAGAGACAAACACTGTTGTTTTGCCACATAATGAGAAGAGAGACTTTGGAGAACACCGTGACAACTGGAAAGATCAGAGGAAAAAAGTGGTAGAGGCAGACCAAGAGAGACGATGCTGGATGGGCTAATTCAATGGCATAGAGGGATATCATCAAGAGAGCTGTTCCAGTCAACCAGGGATCGTGATCTGTGGAGATGCATGAGCGCCTACGCCAGTTGGCAGGGCACATGATGATGATGATTGTGGAACCTTGCATCACAAACGACTCCCTTTTGGAGCAGTCCCATTGCCGGGGAAAAGACGTTTTCGTTTTCCGAATAGAACCCCAGTTCTGAATAGTCTTTCGTGAAAATGGATACTCCAAATAATCTATCAGCCTGTCCTTTACAGAACGTCGCTCTCTTCACAGTAAGCCTCAAAGTCTACCTTTCTCTAGCCACTTCTCCAGCCCTGTATGCTATCACAGCCAACGCGTCTCAGTTTTCATCTATAAACCGATGAGTCGTGGTCGAGCTCTGCTTTGCTTTCCGGAAACATTGCCGTTCACTCTAGACAACAATGGCACTTAAAATGTCCAAAATACTCCAGCTTTTGAGAGAGGATGCTGTATACGAGCCAGTTCTCTTTGATGTTCAGGCCATACAGGCAGTTCTCCCTGATGTTCAGACCATACAGGCAGTTCACCTTGATGTTCAGGCCATAAAGGCAGTTCACCTTGATGTTCAGGCCAAACAGGAGTTCACCTTGATGTTCAGGCCAAACAGGAGTTCACCTTGATGTTCAGGCCATACAGGCAATTCACTTTGATGTTCAGGCCATACAGGCAGTTCACCTTGATGTTCAGGCCATACAGGCAGTTCACCTTGATGTTCAGGCCAAACAGGAGTTCACCTTGATGTTCAGGCCATACAGGCAGTTCTCCCTGATGTTCAGATTTTACAGGTAGTTCACCTTGATGTTCAGGCCATACAGGCAGTTCTCCCTGATGTTCAGATTATACAGGCAGTTCACCTTGATATTCAGGCCATAAAGGGCAG
>CAJHNH020006227.1:0-14018 GCA_905116865.2 Candidula unifasciata | reverse complement strand
CCCCCAAAATTGGAAAGTCTTTGACCTACTAAAAGATTTTTTAATTGGGGACAAAGTTTTGCAGTGTACCAAACCCACATGTGACTTTTTGAAAACAAACAACCCTGTCAAAGAGATGGAAACTCGGAAAGGCTTATTGAATTTTTAAAAAAAATTTTTTCAGTTTTGAAAAACCCCAAAATAAATTATGAGGAGCGTGCAACCTCGTGGAAAAACAGACGTACGTACGAATCCCCAAAGGAAATTACTACAAGAGAAAGGGATCATAGACCTACAGAGATACGGGCCCGTGATTACATCCCACATTGTAAAACAGAGCATGGTAAAAAGCGGGTTTGTAAAAAAACACGGGGTTCAAAGAACACTTGAAAAAAGGGTAAAAGGGAAAAGGGGAAAAAAAGGAAACCCAGTACAACGACCGGGAAATGCCGTACTGCCGATCGTAGACATGCAAGAAAAGGCCCTTCAAAAACAAATCTGAATGGGCAGCAAGACTCAAAGCAGCAAAAATAAAAAGTGAGGGGTCGTGTCCGTGCCATTTGCCGAAGCAAAACTGAAATTCTGCAGAGAAAAACGTTTTTCGCAGAGACTCCGCAATGTGAAAATTTTATAATGAGGAATGAAAATGACATGTGGCAAAAGATGTAGATATAGTAAAAGTAAGAAAAGTCCCTTTTCACGCCTTTTCGGCGCATCGGGCATATGGGTATTGAAGCCAATTTGCGGCTTTTTTGTTTGGGTAAACTCATTTTAGAAAAGGGTTAAAATGACAAGGGGTTTTTGATTTTGCGAGACGGGGCCAACATGTTGGGCATCAGAAAGAGTCTTGTAAAAGATGTGTTTTTTACGGTAAACAGTTGTATGTGGCTTTCTCGGTAGAAAGGAGCTTTAAAGTAGCGGGCAAACCCCAAAACTGTTATTTACGGGTTTAAGCTAAATTTGCAGTTTTTTAGACCCTGTTGTGATGTAAACTTAGAAACTGAAAGAATGTAAAAGATTGTCCGAGAGGATGTGAGCAGATGAAAACATAAAAACTTTTCTTGAAATGTTGTGACAAGCAAAAAACATAGAAAGGAGTGAAAAAAGAGAGAGAGAAAATGAAAACGTTTTAATTTTTCACCCCCTTGAAAAAAACTGAAAAGAAGTCCCCCAAAAAAAAGAAAATGGTATACTTTAAAGTTTTTGCCAACTGGAAAATTCTTCAGAAAAATTTTACCAGTTAATACGATGTGTAAAGTATTTTCGCCCCAGAATCATCTTATCCATCCTAGGGACTTGCATTAACCTAGAGGAGTCCCGAAGAACACCATAAAACAAACCTTTTAACTGAGTTCTACATGAAGGTTAAAACTTTCAAAGAGACTTGTACCCAAACATCCCCAAACAAAAAATCATGAACCCCCACTGCAAAATTTGACCCCCTAAAAAATGAAGTTTTTCTCAGGGGTAAACAACGGTTGAAAGGGAAAAAAATTCCTTGAACATCGGGAAAAAAAGGTACACCACTAAAAATTTCCCACTTTCTTTATTAACCATTTTTTATTTGTTGTTGCCACCTAATTTAAAAATTTTGTCATTGGTGATGTTGTAAAACTTTGAAAAAATTTTTACACAGTTTTTAAAAGCATAAAAAAAATTGGGCTGACAGAAAATTTTCAAAAAAAAAAGTTTTTGGGAAAATTGATTTTTTTTGGGAAGAATTTTTTTAAAGGTAACATTTCATGATACAAAATTATTTTCTAAATTCGACCTTGAAATCCCTCAATTAAAAAAGGTATTCCCAAAATACTGGGGACCCCTCAATCACAAAAAAAAATTCATTCAAAATCTTGATTACAAACTGCTGTGCCCAAAGCGATTCGTGGAACAAGAACTTGACCCGGGCCCCGCCAGGTCAAGACTCTATTCCCAGCCCTCCCTTTTAAATTATTACTCAATGATACAACTGAAAGTGCCAATTTAAAATATTCCATCAATGTGCATTTCAATAGTTCTGTTCCAGAATGTAGACCCTATTGATAACTACTTACCGATACTCAGTGGTACAGTGGTACATTTGACTTCAGTAGGTAAATAAAGCTTTGGTAATAACATATGCTCCAACTTGGCAATAAATAAAGCTTTGTAATAACATTCTGATATGCTCCAATGGCCGAATTCATATGAATACTGATGTGCAGTGCAGCAGAAATTGACAGTTCGAAATCAACAGTTCTCAATATATTTGAAATTTTTCTACAACACGTACCTCTCCCAAGAAACATTTACCTAAATTCAACAGAACTTTAGGAAATTCCATATTTTGACTGCGTTGACTCCAAGACCAACCTGAACATGGAAATATTTGGTATTCCACTTCCGAAAATACCAAAGTATAAACTGTGTGAATATATTTATGGATGAACAGTTTTTTCTTCAAGAGATCAGGGCGTCGTGCAAATCACGGATCAAGGTTTTTCAAAGAGTGTGAAAGGTATGAAAGTAGAATAAAATCGGGTGCAAGGTTATGTGACATAGCATTACTATATGTGTGTGTTCTATATTGCATCTTCATCAGGTCAGGTGCCTTGCCGTCTGGCGTGGGCAATCATGCCTCTCTATAATCCACGATCTCCTGCAGCATGTACCAGTTCGTGTGCCGACACACCTCCATGCCATGCAACAAGACTGTCAAGCATCTTCTCTCGTTGTCTACCTCTATCTCTCCTTCCACATATCTTTCCAGTGGTCACAACATGTTCTATTTTCCCTCTTCTCATAACATGGCCGAAAAATGATGACTGTCTCCTTCTGATGTCTGTGATAAGTTGTCTTTGGGCTCCCGCCTCTTTCAAAACCTCTTGGTTGCTCTTTTTGGCTGTCCAAGGTATTCTAAGCATTCTTCTGTAAAACCACATCTCCGAGGCCTCCAGGAATTGTTTGGCCTGCCTAGCGATTGTTCAGGATTCATAGCCATATGTTAAAATTGGATGTATGTAGCAAGCAGGAATTCTTTTTCTAACTCTCAATGACAAGAATATATTGGACAAGATGTTTTTCATTTTAAAAAATGCAGTTTTTGCCTGTCCTATTCTGTTTCTTATCTCAGTTATGCATCTTCCATTTGGTGTTATTCATGTGCCCAGATACTTAAATTTCTGTACTTGTCCTAAAATAACACCATCAACTTTTATTAAACACTTAGGAATAATTCGTTTCTTTGATACCACCATTACTTCTGTCTTCCTATTATTCAAACTGAGGCCCATTCTTCCACTTTCTAACACCACAATGTCTATCATTTCCTGTAGTTCTTTCTGACTTGTTGCTATCAAGACTGTGTCATCAGCATAACGTAAATTATTTATATTTTGCCCACCAACCACAATTCCGGGCATACCAATTAAAGCTCTCATTCTATATTCACTGTATATTGAAAACAAATCAGGTGACAGTACACATTCTTGTCGTACGCCCCTCTTTATGCTTTGAAATGTACCTAAACAGTTGTTAATTCTTATAGCTGCTGTTTGCTGCCAATACATATTCTTTATTATTCTTAGATCTTTCCCATCAATGTTTAATTTTTTCTAACAGTTTGATTACTTCTTCATGCTTCACACAGTCAAATGCTTTTGTATAGTCTATGAAGCATATGTACAAATCAGTCTTTACTTCTATAGCTCTTTCTGACAATGTCCTTAGGATGTATATGGCATTGTTTGTACCTTTTCCTTCTACAAATCCACATTGTTCATCGCTGATTTCTGGTTTAATTTTGTTTCTTATTCTTCTCATAATTATTCTCAGTAAAATCTTAGTCATGTGACTCATAAGACTTATTGTGCGATGGTCTTCACATTTTATAGTGCCTGGTTTCTTAGGCAGAGCTTTAAATATGGATTTTAAAAGGTCATTTGGAATATACCCACTATTATAAATATCATTTAAAAGTTTAGTTATTATTTCAATTCCAAAATCTCCCAGTGCTTCGATTTCTTCCAGTGAGATGTTGTCTGGCCCGGGTGCTTTTCCTTTCTTCATATGATGTATTGCATCCTCAACTTCTGCAGTCATTATTGGTGGACCATCATTGTTGGTCTGCAGTTCTACATCTGGTCTATTATCATCATACAATTCCCCTATATACTCTGTCCATCTGTTAATTATATTACTATGTCCCATTAATAAGTCACCATCTTTTGATTTCAAACATCCAGTGTTGTTACGTGTCATCTTTCCTGTTAACATGTTTATCTTTTGGTACATGGAATGTGAGTCTTTCCTGTGATTTTCCCCAATCTCTGTACACATTTGATTCAGCCAGGCTTCTTTAGCCACTTTGCATTCGTTCACTATTTCTTTTTGTATTCTAGAGTATTCTTCTTTATCATTATTTTTCTTCCTTCTTTCATCCATCAACTGCAGAATTTTGGTTGACATCCATTTCTTTTTTGCAACTCTATGGGTTGGTGGGATTGTCTCTTTTGATGTCTGCTGAACTGACTCACGCAACATATCCCACTGTTCATCAATAATCTGTATAATTTCCATTGCATTATACCGGTTTTGTACAGTGACATTGTACTGTTCCTTAATTTCTTTATCCGTTCTAAGAATTCCTAAATTTAACTTGATGTTCTGTGGTGTTTTTCTAGTGTTCTTTAGTTTTACTCTAATTTTTCCTACAACTGGAACATGGTCACTAAAGCAGTCTGCCCCTGGTCTAGTTTTTGCTCCAACTAAGCTGCTCTAGAATCTTCTTGAAATCAAAATATAATCAATCTGATTGCGGACATTATCACCAGGACTTTTCCAAGTCCACAATCTTCGAGGATGGTGTTTAAACCAGGTGTTACCTATTATCATGCTGCGTGACTCAGCCCATGCTATTAATCTGTCACCTCTCACATTCTTTTCTCCTAGGCCATAGCCACCCGTTATTCCATACACTTTTTCACTTCCTACTTTCGCGTTGAAATCTCCAAGTACCATTGTTACTTCACAATTTTTGCATTGATCAACAGCCATGTCTAACTCGTCATAAAATGCGTCAATATCTTCCTCTGAACTATCTGCTGTTGGGGCATAAATCTGTACTAAGTTGATGTCAAACGGTCTGCCGCGAAGTTTTACTAATAGTACTCTATCTGATATTGTCCAAAATCCTTTCACAGTTTTTGAGTTCTTTTGATCCAAAATAATACCAACTCCCTTACTATATTCCTTCCCACCCGAGTAAATAATTATGTACTGATCTGAATACTTTTCACCTGCTCCTGGCCATCGCATTTCACTAATTCCTAATATGTTGATCTGCGTTCTTTTCATTTCCATCTTGATGTTATCCAACTTTCCCTTTTGTACGAGTGTTCTGACATTCCATGTACCAATGTTCATGATGTTTCTACCATTTACTTTTTCTACAGTAGCTGGATGACGGTCGGGTATCACCCGTAGAACATGATGCTCCCTACCGGACGAGGTGATTCCACTGGAAACCCCATTCACGTCGTTATCTGATTATGTATTATTTTGAGGCTTGATTTTCTTGGGATAGTACAGCGGTGGTTTCCCCTTGACTTCCGCCGGTTTGTATATGATTTGACTCCAATAGCCTTTGTCTAAAGAGACTTACCCTGCAAGGCAGCAGGGGGGAAGAGGTTATGGCGCCTCTTACCCGCCGATGGCCATGTCGTAGAGTTTTGAGGTATTTTATAGATTTAGCTGTCCCACCAACTAACTCGCCACCTCTCAATGACCATCACCTGTTTTGGTCCACGTCCACTTATTCAATATATTCGTGGCTAACTTCTATATCTAGAGGCCTTTCCACCATCCGCCACCTGGTGGACGCGCCTAGTAGTAGGACAGACTCCTACCCCAGGCATACACTATGTAATACTTGTTGAGTAATGCATAAAGCCTTTATAATGTGCATTAATATATATATATATATTACGTGTGATATTTGTTGTCTAATATATATGTTATATTTGTTATGTATTGTATTTGTTAGTGATACGTGCCGTGCAATGTATATGTATGTGTAAATGTGTACGTCTTATTTGGTGTATTGTATTATTGTATTATATATATATATATAAATTATGTATTTCATATTTACACTTCATTTGGCATTGAAATGTTTTGGTTTATAATTATAATGTATATGTATACTTTATTTATTTTGGATTTGTAAAATTTTTCACTTAGAATGGTGAAATTTCTTTTATTTTTCTGTCTCTTCTATTTTGTTCTCATAAGTTAAGACATAAAAGATAAAATTATTTTTCTTTCTTTTCTTTTAGGTTTTTCATGTTAAAGTTAATTTTTTTTCCTCCTCCCTTTAAAAAACTAAACAATATGAAAATGTTAAATGCAACGTGTTGTTTGTTGTGAAGTCAATAACATTTGGGTTTTGGTGGATGACAGCCCAACTGCCAACTTGCTGCATGAACTAAGTGATTATAAAAATGTACTCATAATGTAAATGTAACTGTAATTGGAATATAAACATGACTAATTGACTATAGGTTTTAGACGGTATCTAACTTAAATTCACACTTTTATTTTATTGTTCCAGAACTTTGAATTTATTTTTGGAACATTGATCTTATTTTTTTTTTATTTTTTTTTTTTTTTAGTAAAGAAGAAAAACTTAAAAAATTAATAACATAAAGTAGATTATTTGGTATTTATAAAACAGATGTTGATTTTTATTTCTATTAATATTCTGAATATTCACTGAGAGTAACCACAGATTACACTGAATGTTGTACATCAGGGTAAATTCACTAGAGGTTTTACCTCATCCCTGTTGGTTGTGAATGTGTCTCACAAGCCACATTTGGGTTTACTATTTATACTGCACTGTGGGTCTGAACGTGTGACTAGTGTCTGCAGCAGGAATTGCTTGAAATAGAGACACATTCACGACGGTATGTCAGGAAGACGGGAGGCTTCCATATTAACCATAGATTACTCGGTATGAGTCTTTGATATCTATGACGACCATTGATATAAGTTTTCGCTGGGAAGTGCATTCGATGGCGTTCAACTATGCACGGGAGTGTAGTTAAGTTAGTGGGTCCCGGGCAGGCTGATTGTCCACCCACATAATTTTTTAGTCATCACCATTATGATCAGGAGGTGTCAGAAAATGGTGGCGTATTTGTGACTGGTTTTGACATCATTGACAGCCACAGAGGGAAGAATTACCCCCGTGTGTATACAAACCCCAAAGAAAGTTATGTGTACTATTTTCCCAAGTAAGTGACTCAGAATTATGAATATGTCAAAGTCATCTAAACATTTGACCTTACATCAGTGGATTGACTATTGACTTGTAACATAGGACATCTTAGATTTAAATAACTAAAAGGTTGACACAACCATGTGGACATCCCATACCCGATAGAGATACTTAACTACAGACTTAGACAACGAACTTGTACGTCTGTTGTCAGGAAGTATCTTTCCTAAGGAGGGGTGGATGTCAGAGGCCAGTTCGGCTATGGGAAGGACAACTCCGAGTGAATCATCACGTATGAACGAGTTGACCTTCAGTACAACTCAGTATGAGAGCGGACAGCTTGACCACGGAATAAGCTGGGTCCAATTAACGGACCAAGGCCAGTTTACTCACACAGGTGACACGGATTACTGCGTGTTGAACCGTGAACTCGGGCCCGAGCTTGTTGGGGGAGTCGTGTGCTGGGACAGGACGAGAGAAGACGGAAATATTTTGACTAGGTAACGTTAGGTTTAGTGACGGTTAGTTGTAATAGGATATTTGTATTTAGTATCGATGATTGGCTGTGTTTCTATTTAATGTTTAGACTAGATAGTATAGAGTTAATGTTCTTTGTGTAGTAGACATTCCATGCAGTATTTGTTTGAGCAGTTAATCAAGGTGTGATACGCATTGTAATTGCGGCAACACTGCCCGGTCACGCTTGGGCCATACACCTTACGTGTAACGCTGAGTCCCACCTTACACTGTGTTAGCTAACGCTGAGACCCGTTTGGCAATAGACTGCGGATTGATTGACACTGAGAAACTGTCAGCTAAGAGTCGTGTTCCTGAACAACTACACCTGTCTGTGCCAACAACCACACCTGTCTGATCCATGGGAACTGGCCTGGGTTGATTAGTGAGTGTAAAGCTGTGTCATCGCCAAGGGGTGTTTACAACAGTCGGATGGGACAATTACAAACAGTCTGCTTAACCCTACAGTTGAAGTGTCTAACGTCGAGTTGTTCATTGTAATTAAAAATTATGTTTGTACTCAGCAGGAACAACTACAAACAGTCTGTTACAACAGTCTTTAAGTGTGCCAACAACCACAACAGGTAGTTAAGTCTGTCAGCTGGCAACAACTACCTAGCGAACAACCATATAAAATAATTAGAGTAAATTAGGTCCCTGACACACACCTGTCTGTGCCAACAACTACACATGTCTGTGCCAACAACCACACCTGTCTGTGTCAACAACTACACCTGTCTGTGCAACAACACCACTACACCTGTGTCAACAACCAGACCCCCTTGTCTGTGTCAACAACCACACCAGTCTGTGTCAACAACCATACCTGTCTGTGTCAACAACAACCACTGTGTCACCTGTCTGTCTGTGTCAACAACTACACCTGTCTGTGTCAACAACCACACCTGTCTGTGTCAACAACCACACCTGTCTGTGTCAACAACCACACCAACAACCACACCAGTCTGTGTCAACAACCACACCTGTCTGTGCCAACAACCACACCTGTCTGTGTCAACAACCACACCTGTCTGTGTCAACAACCACACCTGTCTGTGCCAACAACCACACCTGTCTGTGTCAACAACCTGTCTGTTTCAACAACTACACCTGTCTGTGCCAACAACCACACCTGTCTGTTTCAATAACTGTTTCACAACTGTCGTCTGTGTGTGATGTCCTGTCTGTTTCAATAGAAACCTTAAGTCTGATGTCAGGTGGGGTAGGCTTAGTTGAGCGGGAGATGGGACCGCATATCTGGCGAGACACACGGGTAGATGCTGGCCCCTAAACGTCTTGTCTCCATTGAATACTGGAGAATTCCGAATTATACACCAAATTCCACTGAACAATCTAGGCTTCAACCAAAATAAAATGATACACATACACATCTACTACGTCACTACACACGTCTGCACTATCACAACGACTGAGGGGCAGTGAATGGACACGGGCTAACTTTCAACTCAGCATCCGTCTGGCAACATCCGTGCAAACCCTGTTAGCCGTGGAACTCCACAAACCTTTCATCATCATCATCTAGCATCTCCACGACCGGCGTAGGCGATCACACTTCTGACACCTGCTACAACTGAACCGCAAAGTGAGAGTTTAGCACATAACAGTTTTGAGGTATGAGAATATTAAAATAAAACTAATAAATAACATTTTATTTAATGAGAAGGATGAATATGATAGATTCTAAAATAATTTCTTTGTTTCTTTTGAAAATGAATCAATTCCTGGATTTTAATCTGTTACACTACATTGACAAAGATACGAACAGTTTACTTTTATTTAACATCTATATAGACAGAATATCTAAAGAAGCAAGTTATGATACAGACAACATAGACCTTTATAATCACGAGGAAGTACACACACCAGGAGAAGTAATCGATTCACACACATTAAACGAACTACTGTTTGCTAACGACCAGTGCTTGTTCTACCCTGAAGAACATAGACTGCAAGACCACATTAACAGGTTAAACTCAGCATGTAGTAAATATAACATGAAGATCAATGTAAACAAAACCGTAACAATGCTAGTAGACATTCTGCCCCACTAAACATACAGCTGAATGGTTCTGCCCTGAAACAAGTGCACCTTCGCGGTATGACAATAGCCAGTGGCAGCCAACATGCACTGGATCGCAAATTATTCCTCCCCATGACGCTTAACGGCAGAAATGGTTTATGATGATGATGATGACGAACAGTTTATCCAAATAATTTCTTTCTCTTTCTCGCTGCCCTATTTTTCATTCAATTGCTTTCCAGCCACACCTGAGGTCGCTACCGCCTTGTTTGCGATCTAAATCACTTCATTAGGATTTCATAGACTGTCGACACGTTGTCCACCAGTTGTTACACCAGTTGTATTTTCCATGGATATTACCACTATTTGATTGTATAAGGTAAACAGATGAGGGGGACAGAATCTGCTTGATGTGTTGAAACATTCAAACTGGTTGTCAGTTCGTTGCTGATGATGTTTTGTTATTGGGGCATCAAACAATTCATGATGAATTACATCACTTGTATTGTGTCTATTTTTTTAAATGTACAAATAAGAACTTTGACATCTGGAATGTCTAACTTTCAAACACAAGCATCAGTCATGCAATGATTATCTCCTCAAATGCGTTTTTTTGTGCAACGCCAAACTGCAAGCTTGTTTAAATTCTGCTCCACAACTATCACACTTGTAAGGTCGTGCCTCTGAATGCATTAACATATGTCTGTTCAAGTTAGTACCCTGCATAAATGTGGCCCCACAAACAGCACATGTATAAGGTCTTTCTCCTGTGTGTATTCTCATGTGTGATTTCAGATTACAAACCATTGCGTATTCTACATCGCAGACATTACACTTGTAGATCTTTCTCCCTTTGTGTGACTTTCTATGAAGGTCAAGATGTTTCTCTTGTGAAAACCCCTTGCTACAAACATCACATTTGTGTGGCTTCTGTCCCGTGTGTACACACATGTGGTTTTCTAAATCAGGGATGCGGAGACAGTCTAGATTACACAGATCACATTTATATTTCTGTCTGGTATGTAACCGTTTGTGTTTGTTGAGATCACTGCGGACTCTAAACCCTAAACCACAGACCTCACACTTGTAAGGCTTCTCTCCTGTGTGTAGTCTCTGATGTATAGCTAAACTGTATTTTGCTGGAAAACTGGCCCCACAAACATTACAAGTGTAAGACTGTCCCACTGCATGCTGCTGTCTCTTGTGTTTGGTTAGATTATAGCTGTTAGAAAACTCAGTGCCACAGATGTCACACTCATAAGATGGGTGCCCTGTATGTGGTCTCTCCTCAGCCTTGAGAGCAGATTTGTCTATTGATCTTGTGTTACAAACATCATTCTTGTGAAGTGTTGCTCCTGTGTGTTGTCTCATGTGCATTTTTAACTGACAACCGTGTCTGAAACTTGAACCACATATATCACACTTGTATGGAGTCTTTCCTGTATGTATTCTCTTATGGACTATGAGAGCATGATTGTCTGCATATCCTATATGACAAACATCACACTTGTGAAGTATTTCTCCAATATGTCTTCTCATGTGTAGTTTTAAGCGATAATTTTGTCTAAAACTTGAACCACACACATCACACCTGTATGGTGTCTCTCCCGTATGTATGAGTTTGTGTCTTTTAAGGTGAGACATTGCTGTAAATTGTAAACTGCAAAAATCACATGGGTAAGGACTGACTTCCATGTGTACAAACCTGTGTCTCTTTAAAGAACTTGAGCTAGCGTAACTGATGCCACAATCTCTACACAGAAAAGGCTTTTCTCCTGTATGAATTTTTGTGTGTGTATTCAGACTGATTCTGTTAGAAAAGCATTTACCACAAACATCACATATGTAAGGTTTCTCTCCTGTATGTACTCTTAAATGTTTTGTAAGGTCAGCGACACACATACAAGTGGCATTACAATGATCACACCTGTAAGGTTTCTCTCCAGTGTGTTTTATCATATGCCTGTCAATGTCAGAGAATCGTAAAAACCCGGCATTACAAACGTCACATTTGTAATGTTTCTTCCCTGAGTGTTTGTTGTTATGTCTAGAAAGATTACCCTTGAATTTGAATCCTATATTAGAAACATCACATTTGTAATGTTTCTTCCCTGAGTGTTTATTGTTATGTCTAGAAAGATTACCCTTGATTGTGAATCCTATATTACAAATATCACTCACTACAACTATCATGTCATGTGCCACTTCTACAGACTTGGCTGGTGCTTTCTGGTTCATCATTTTCACATACTGAATTTTTCCAGCATTGACATCTGTGAATGTAAACATGATGAAAACAGGTAAATACATAACAACAGCAAATCCACACTTTTTCCTAATATTTGACAACAAGAGGCAAACCTAAATACTTCCCTAATTGTTGGAAACAGTACATAATAACTGACAGAGCAGGTAAACACAAACGTTTTCCTAATATTTCACAACAGAAAAACCCAAACTTTTCCGTTTTATTAGATAACAATAAGTGTCCTACCCTGAACATCTGTGTCTTACCCTAACATCTCTGTCCTACCCTGAACATCTCTGTCCTACCCTAACATCTCTGTCCTACCCTAACATCACTGTCCTACCCTAACATCTCTGCCCTACCCTAACATCTCTGTCCTACCCTGACATCTCTGTCCTACCCTAACATCTCTGGCCTACCCTAACATCTCTGTCCTACCCTAACATCTCTGTCCTATCCTAACATCTCTGTCTTACCTGAACGTCTCAGTCCTACCATAACATCTCTGTCCTACCATAACATCTCTGTCCTACCATAACATCTCTGTCCTACCCTAACATCCATATAATATTAACACTTGGGCATTGATAATCTGAAATAAAACCAAACAAAAGAAGTAGAATAAAATGAGGATAACTGAAAGAGCATCTCTGGTATGAGAATCATGTCCTGCAGTAAACACAGTTTCCTGGAAACTGTCCCTGTAAGTGGCGTTCCTGAAAGTGATGTCCCTGGAAGGGAAGTAATGTCCCTGGAAGGGAAGTAATGTCCCTGGAAGGAAAATAATGTCCCTGGAAGCGAAGTGATGTCCCTGTAAGTGATATCTCTGAAAGTGATGTCCCTGTAAGTGATGTCCCTGTAAGTAATGTCTCTGTAAGTAATGTCCCTGGAAGTAATGTCCCTGAAAGTGATGTCTCTGGAAGTAATGTCTCTGAAAGTGACGTCTCTGGAAGTAATGTCCCTGTAAGTGATGTCCCTGTAAGTAATGTCCCTGGAAGTAATGTCTCTGAAAGTGATGTCCCTGTAAGTGATGTCCCTGTAAGTGATGTCCCTGGAAGTAATGTGTCTGAAAGTGATGTCCCTGTAAGTGATGTCACTGGAAGCAATGTCCCTGGAAGCGGTACCCCTTGAAGCAACGTGCCCAGATGTGATGTCCCTGGAAGTGATACCCCTGGAAGTGACGTGCCTAGATGTGATGTCCCTGGAAGCGACGTGCCAAGATGTGATGTCCCTGGAAGTGACGTGCCTAGATGTGATGTCCCTGGAAGCGACATGCCAAGATGTGATGTCCCTGGAAGCGACGTGCCAAGATGTGATGTCCCTGGAAGTGACGTGCCTAGATGTGATGTCCCTGGAAGCGACGAGCCAAGATGTGATGTCCCTGGAAGTGACGTGCCAAGATGTGATGTCCCTGGAAGTGATGTGCCAAGATGTGATGTCCCTGGAAGTGACGTGCCTAGATGTGATGTCTATGGAACTGATGTCCCATCCTCGCAAGCATTCAAACAATGTATCAGGTCAACCTTCTGACTTCATCATACCCGGATGACTGTATCCAGTGGTCAACTTCCCAAATGCTGCCAGAGATGTTCTGTGTCAACTAAAGCATCTCTATGACAGACAGTAGAGAGGACTGGTGAATCATAAACAGACAGTAGAGAGGACTGGTGAATCATAAACAGACAGTAGAGAGGACTGGTGAATCATAAACAGATAGTAGGGAGGATTGGTGAATCATAAACATATAGTAGTGAGGACTGGTGAATCATAAACAGATAGTAGGGGGGAACTGGTAAATCATAAACAGATAGTAGGGAGGACTGGTGAATCATAAACAGATAGTAGAGAGGACTGGTGAATCATAAACAGATAGTAGAGAGGACTGGTGAATCATAAACAGATAGTAGGGAGGACTGGTGAATCATAAACAGATAGTAGGGAGGACTGGTGAATCATAAACAGATAGTAGAGAGGACTGG
>CAJHNH020006226.1:0-14021 GCA_905116865.2 Candidula unifasciata | reverse complement strand
CTTGCTTGCGAGCGTGCGTGTGTGTGTGTTGCCGATGCCATTAATGTGCACTTCCAGTTGATTATCTTCTCTGTTACACTGTTTTTTGTTCTCTCACAATCAGGCAGTTCTTTCTTTCTCATACTACATTTTAATTAGCCTCTCTCTCTCTCTATTTCACTCTGTCTCTGTAATCAGACTCAGCTCTCCTCCTTCTCTCTCTATTCCACACACTCTCTCTCTGTCTCCCCTTCTCTCTTCTCTCTTTTTCTCTCTCCTCTCTCTAACCTCTTAATATCTCTCTCCGCTCTCTCTAACACTCTCTCCTCTCTCTATCTCCATCTCTCCTCTTCTTTATCTCTCTCCTCTTCTTTATCTCTCTCCTCTCTCTATATGGCTCTCAATTGTCTATCTCTTACCCGCTTTCTATCTCCCACCTTTCTATCTCTTCTTCTCTATCTCTCTCCTCCCTCCCTCTCTATCCCCCCCCCCCCACCCTCTCTGTGTATGTCCTCGTCTGTCTCTCCTCTCACACTACACAACCTACCAAATCATCCTCATCATCAATGACGGCGTCACTGCTGTACCCCCATGGGTACAGGAAGAACTGGCCAAACGAGTGGAAGGACAAGTAGGCTTGTATCGTGGCGTTGTGTTTCAGCAGATGCGACTGCATGTTGCGGGATTCTGGCTCCGAGAAACTGCGAGGGCCCGAGTAGGTGCTGCTGCATGGATTGCTGCTGCCTCCGTGTACTGTGAGGAAGTTTGCAAACGTCAGCTCAGACTAGAAGCATAATGACTCAGCTTCAGAATATAATATAGCGATAAAAGACTAAGCTGAAATAAGATACATGAGAAGAGCTGTAGAAGTGATCATTGTTCACTGTTCATATAAAGATCATATTCATCGCACATATGAATACACAAGAATACTTGGCACTAAGTGGCAGGACAAAATCACAAACACTGAGGTACTGGAAAGAGCAGGTACTACAACAGTCTTTTCCATGCTCAGTCTACGAAGGCTCAGGTGGCTGGGTCACACCTGGAGAATGGAGGATGGCAGAGTCCCTAAGGACATCCTTTATGGTGAATTAAAGGCGGGTAGAAAATATCGAGGCCGACCTCTACTATGGTATAAAAATGTGTGCAAGCCAGACATGAATGATACAGGTATTGAGACGGACTCGTGGGAACAAAATGCAATGGACCGTGTTGTGGGGAAATGGCATATCACTAAGGAAATGAGAGTGAGAGAAAAATTATTATAGAAAGGATGAAAGCTGAGCGTCTGAAATGAAACGGATTAAACACAAATGTTGACAACAATGGTCCTGAACTCCTATGCTATCATTGTGAAAGTCTTTTCTTGACACGGGCGGGTCTTGCTAGTCACACTCGCCATCACCGTGGGCTGTGAGTCTCATGCCTCCTCATAGCGCAATATAAAACTATGCTCTGGAAAGACGGAAAGGTACCAGTCATCATCATCGTACATCGGACATGACCATGAGTGAGCCGATCTCCTCCTGAGACTAACAACTGCCATTCTGTTCTAGTTTAGGTAACGACGGGTGGCTCCTGCATGGTTGTCCTGTCTAGCTGCTCCAGCTGGTATACCCAGGGTATGCGGTATGTGCATTGAAAAATCATTGTCCGTGAAACTGACTGCATCACATAGTTTAGTCACTCCTATGACATATATGATGTGTCTCCTATCCATAGATGGCCTCTTCCCTGATAGTCGCACTGGTAGCCAGTGCGTCTGCTCTCTCATTGCCAATCACACCAGCATGTCAGGGGATAAAAGTGAAGTTATCAGAAGAGATAGAATCAGGAATAAGATCAGATCATAAAAGAACACAACCAATTCTAAATTACATACAAAGATAGCACATTAGAGAAAATTTCGTGTCACACCATACTACACGAAGCATATGTCAAAAGTGGATACGGACGAGACGAGACAGACCAAGAACAATTTGGAGAGATATCACCAGAGACATTCTACAACAGCAAGATGTGTTTATGTTTGAGGCGAACAGAAGAGCAAAAAGCAGAACCGTATATCCCTACCGGACCCAAAAACGGTAAGATGAGATTTGTTTGTTTTGTTTGAGTATCCAGAAGCCATGAGTTGTTAACCCTTAGGCTCAGTATTATGGATATCGCAACCTTTCGGCCTTGATTCCATTGTGAATACCGTAAATCTGGGAGAAATGTGGCTTTCTGCCTACCCTGGGAGTGAACCCGGACCACTAGGAGTTCGTCACCCGCTCACCGCGCAATCCGGTTTAGCCAACTACGCTAGAGAGTCGAGAAGACGAAAGACAACATTACGTCTTTGCTGTAAAGCCCCCACTGGCATACAAATATAAGACAATGAAAATATCAGTTGAGTCAGAATTACGGCTGCAAGTGTGAACTAAAATAAGTCATCATCATGTTGTGCCATTATGTGTCACATAGGGCTCGCAGTCTATTTCTGTATTCCATTCAATCCTGTGCCATCAGTTCAATATTATGAATGGAATCCAGTCCAGCAGCCTTGGCCTCTTTAACAAACGTTCGTCTTAGGGTTTCTTATAGGCATCCTCTACTCATTAATCCATTTATTTCCTATGTTAATTCCCGTTTTGATATGCTCTGTCGTATCAGGATGGGTCCAGTGTAGCGCCATCTTCTCAGTCTTATAACTGGTAATACTAGTAGATGCCCAGATATTTCTCTTCTTTCTTCACTCAGTTTAAATTCATCCCATTTTTTTTTTTTTTTTTTTGACATCATTTTCCTCAGATAGATAGTGCCACACCACATACAGCTATAATCTACTCACTAGGACTATTATTCCAGTAGAAGCCGAAGTTCCTGTTGATGTCGACGCCAAAGCAGTATGGGTCGTTGGAGTAAGCCGTAGATCTGCTTTTCCGCCACATCCGGTTCTCGAACTGTCAAG
Organism: Candidula unifasciata; assembly: GCA_905116865.2. Taxonomy (NCBI): domain Eukaryota; kingdom Metazoa; phylum Mollusca; class Gastropoda; order Stylommatophora; family Geomitridae; genus Candidula; species Candidula unifasciata. Next base: position 11,086 of record CAJHNH020006226.1, on the reverse strand, counting down.
AAAGATAACTGCTTTAGACAAATGTACAAGGGAGATAATTGCATTAGATAAAGGACCCTTTTCCACTTCTTCGGCCGTATTGGGCATATAGGGCTAGACCAATCGGTTCATGGTGGATGATGTGGTCAGCATCACACCGACCACCTTTACTTACCAGACTGCAGCTGGTACCTACTCAAGGATTAATCGACTTGACATTCTAGGTAATTTCGGCTTTGTCAGGACCCGAACCCACGAACTTTCGATTGGCAAGCGAGCCTCCCAGATAATTGTATCAGTTAAAATAACCTTGACATGCACAAGGGAGATAACTGTTTCAAGTCAGAATTGACAGGAACTTTACAAAGGAGATAACTGACTGACTGACTGACTTTCTACCCCACCAGGGCATCACACAAGCGATAAACACCCGATAACACAAAATGCCACCATGCGGATGAGGATCGCCGTGGAGAGGTCCCAGAAACCGAGTTCAGACATTTGGCCATATGTATGGCCTGCCTATATTGCGGCCCCTGGCAAAAGTCAGAGTAGGGCTTCAAATGACAAAAAATTTCGTCCTAAAAAGGATGAAATTGTATATGTACAGGAGGAGATAACTGCTTTAGACTATATATATATATATTTAAATTGAACTGTACAAATTGGATTATTGATTTAGTCAATATGACATGACCTTTTGTCAATATAAATTCGTTCTTATGGAGACGACTGCTTCAGCCCATAGGGATTTGACCGGTGAAAAAAGAGAGATTACTGTTTTAATAGCTATACGCTAGGTACATGACTGTTTAATCAACATAAATGTAGACTTTCAAAGCGAGATAGTTGCTTTAGTCATTATATATTGTCATCCCTTTGTGGGATGCAATTTTTCTTTATTTGAAGCCTACTCCTGCTCTTGCCAGGGGCCGCAATATAGCTCCGACATAAATATGGTCTAATGGCTGAGCGCGGTTTCTGGGACCTCTCCCCTGGTGATCCTCATCCACATGGTGGCACTTTGTATTTATCGTGTGTTTATCGCTTGTGTGATGTCCTGGTGGGGTACAACTTACCTAACTGCTTTAGTCAATAGGACACGGAATTCATGCCGGCCCTCCCTTGGTCCACTTTACGACATGCTGGGTAGATTACCGTATTAATTTTTTTTCTATGCCCCTCATGGACACCAGTAACACAGGGGCGTATTTTCAATCTTCGTCTACTTCTGCGTTCCTTGTCCGCCCCAAAATGGCATCATCGGCTACCTCTAGGTCTGTTGCCGCTGTATCTGTATAAAACTGCTCTCCGTGGTACCCTGTCTGCTGCCAGTCTTGTTACATGGCCAAACCATTGAATTTGTTGTCTACCTATAAAATTCAGTACTTTTATGTGTCGACTCTTCTTCTGATAGCATGGCCAGCATAGTACGTAAACATTCCTTTTTTTTTTTCTTCTGTCTTCTGAAGGCGTCAGCTCTGAGGCTAAGTCGATGCGAACGCTACGTAATGCAGGGATGCGGGTTCGATCCTAGCTGCGGGCCATGCGCCTTGCGTTTGTTTGGACAGTGGTATCAAGAAAGCCGACCGTCCAGAGGCAATGACAAATTTCTGGACGTAAATTTGTCTAGAAAAACCACACAACAGCCAGGGACTGTTGGGGTTGGTTCTGCAACGTCCTGTAAATGATACGCAACTAACCTAACCTTCTGAAGGCAGTGCCCATGTTTGACATGTTCAATCGGTAGTTTCTAGCTGTTCTCAACCTTCTTTTGGGTTATCCAAAAGGTCCCATTTATCTTTTCTCCCTTGTTTTTTTTAAGTCGATCGTACTACATATAATTATCTGTTAACAGGCATTACCCCAGGTGTGAATGTATGCGCGTATCCGTCCGGGTTGACTAAAGGCACAATCATCCAATCAAACATGGAGAGCAAACTATTGACCGCTGTATCATTCTCAGAGTTGAAGGCCAGCTATGGATGAGAGAAAAGATCATTCATGAAACAAAAGGAGGTTTTTGATTGTCAAAAAATATACTCAGGGTCTAAGATTATCATTAAAAAAATTTTTAACATCCTCTTTTTCTTCGTCGTCTTTTTGCTGGTGTTGTAGTTGTTGCCGTTCCTCTTCCTTTGCGGCTGCTGCTCCGGCTTTCTCTTCTGCAACAAGCCCTGCAACAATCTCTTCCGCATCTATAGAGTATGTCTTCTGTTATTCCCCCTGATTCTTCAGTAGACACCTCTACCTGCGTTCTGAATGGCTAGACAGCTTTCGGAGGTTGCACCTAACCTTCTTCACCTGGATCTTCACGCCTGGGTATTTGGGATTAGAAGACAATGAGCCAGTCGATCAACTGGTAAGTAATGTATAACTGCACGTGAAAGAAATCATAGACAGAGTTGATTCTGTCAAGGTTGGTTGGACTATGCTGGTAGATAATGACTATTCTCTGACGCTTACACGATTACATGACCTGGGAGTGAAGCCTGGTGAAGCACGTGTATGCTGTCAAAATAGGTGTCATGTTTCCGTCTTCTCGTGGCAACAAAAATTAAAGGTATCTTCTGGTAGCTGCTGCATCAGTGGAATAAGCACGCACTGGAATGCCTAATAAGCAGTGACGTCGATTGTTAACAACATGACATAACTCTGCCACTCGTCATCATCAGTCAGCAGGTCGTTTACAAAACGTCGCTATCCCCACGGCACTCCTAAAAATCTTTCTTTCTCTAGCCAACTCCCCAGCCCTATGTGCTTTCAATATCTTTCAATATCTTTGGCTTGGCTTGAATTGTTAAATTGTCACGTTCAACCAACACCCACCCCCCCCCCCCCTCCCGCTCCAAAGGGGAACTTTTGGTTATGACTGTGACCAGATTATGTGCGTCAAAAAAAATGGCTTAGCATTGGTCGCCATCAGGTAGCTCTTAAACACTCTTGCAGTGTTGATGTGATCACAGAAGACAGGCCCAAATACTGTTCTGTTCGGCGACGAAGTCGTCTACCGGCCAGCCAGTGGGCGACGCAGTCGTCGATGGCAGCGTATTGTATCCACAATGGCGGAGGTATGCCTCTGCCTCATTTTCCAGAAACAGTAACCTCCACCACCTCTCTTTCTCTCTCTTTCTTGCTCTCTCTTTCTCTTTCTCTCTCTTTCTCTCTCTCTCTCTCTCTCTCTTTCTCTCTCTTTCATTCTCTTTCTTTCTCTCTCTTTCTCTCTCTCTCTCTCTCTCTCTTTCTTTCTCTCTCTCTCTTTCTTTCTCTCTTTCTCTCTCTCTCTTTCTCTCTCTCTATTTCTCTCTCTCTCTTTCTCTTTCTCTCTTTCTCTCTCTCTCTCTCTTTCTCTCTCTCTCTTTCTCTCTCTCTTTCTCTCTCTTTATCTCTCTCTCTTTCTCTCTCTCTTTCTCTCTCTCTCTTTTTTTTCTCTCTCTCTCTCTCTCTCTCTCTCTCTCTCTCTCTCTCTCTCTCTCTTTCTTTCTATACACCACCATAAATTTTAACATGGCAAAAATACCTCAGCTTTCATTACAGGACGCTGTTTATGAGCCAGTTTCCATTGATGGTCAGACCACTAGCACATGTGAAACAAACAACCAGGCATACCCTGTGAATGATCTCCACCGTCAATGCTGGCGAGATCCACTCCCTTCCGTGGATGCCTCCGTCTATAAAGATCGTTCCCTTTGGAGAATTGTTCTGTAAACTGGAGATCTAGGGAGGCACACGAACGAAAGATCATTGCAGCCTTATCTATGGACAATGTGAAGGTAGAAAGTTAAAATTAACAGTCGAAATCGTCGACTTCATTATAACGGGTTGTAAACCAAACGGTTCAGTCAGCATGACTGAACGGCTAGCCTTCTGTGAACTGATCGACGCAGCTGTAAAACCTATGCGCGACCTTCAGAACTAGAGGCAAACAGTTTGACCACTTTGCCACTAAGACCCCTGGACTTGAACAATGCACTTATTGCTATCTACTAAAACAGTTTTGTTTTACTAGAAATACATGAAAATCACCTGGACAATGCACTTATTGCTATCTACTAGGGCTGTACCGAATATTCGCTTCGGGGCCGAATAGTGGACCTATTGACTATTCGGTATTCGGCCGAATAGTTGCGGTCGGGCCGAATACGAATAGTAGTTACCTTACACCCGCTTCTGCAAACACGGCCTTAATACTGACAACATGGAATTATTTGTTTTGTTGAAAGCTAATGCAGCTTTCATGCATTAACTAAGCTGTCATATAAGTACATATAAGTACATATAAGTACTTGGGTGCAAACTTTAACTGCTCCAACATGCTGAGAGAAGAAATACAATCTAGAATACAATCTAGAAATAAAGTATACTATGCCCTTCAACATCTGCTAAAGTCAAAGTGTCTGTCTCGCAACACCAAGATCAAAATATATACAAAGTTGAAAAGACCGGTCGTTTTATAAGGCTCTGAAACTTGGAGCACAACTAAAGGAGATGAAGCCTTTTTGCCGTTTTTCAAAAACAGTCTTACGACAAATCTTTGGACCCATCAAAGATGCTAACAGCGGGGAATGGAGAGTGAGAAACAACAACGTAACACATAATCTGTTTAAATCACCATTGATTATTGGCATTATGAGAGCTCACAGACTAAAATGGTTGGGGCATATTGAAAGAATGTCAGATGACAGAGAAGTAAAAACGGTATACACCTGAAAGAGGAATGGGCGTAGACCACGAGGCAGACAGAAAAGAAGTTCGAGAAATAATGTCCAGCCAGACCTGCAAACAACTGGTGTCACAAATTGTGAATAGAAGGCCTGCCAGATGAATGGAGACGAGTGATATCTGCAGCAGTAAACCTCAAGGTGCTCAGAATGCTAAAGAAAAAGATAACTATTCTGTGCTACTTTATGTGAAGTAAAAATTCAGCTTACATTTGACATTATGAATGTGTATGTTAGTGTTTTTTTTTTTTTTTTTAGATATATAATACACTATTCGTATTTGTATTCGGCCGAATAGTTAGTCTCGTTATTCGTATTCCACCGAATAGTGAAAATCACTATTCGGTACAGCCCTACTATCTACTAAAACAGTTTTGTTTTACTAGAAATAAATGAAAATCACCAGGACAATGCACTTATTGCTCTCTGCTAAAACAGTTTTTGTTTTACTAGAAATAAACGAAAATCACCAGGACAATGCACTTATTGCTATCTACTAAAACAGTTTTGTTTTACTAGAAATAAATGAAAATCACCAGGACAATGCACTTATTGCTATCTACTAAAACAGTTTTGTTTTACTAGAAATAAATGAAAATCACCAGGACAATGCACTTATTGCTCTCTGCTAAAACAGTTCTATTAGAAAAATAAGACAATGCACGACAGCAGAAAGAAAAAGAAAAGAAAAAGAAAACACATCTCTTCGGATGTCCACTTGCTCTCACATCAGATCATTTTAGGTGGAACGTTTGTGTTGGCAATTGTTGAGGATGCATTATAATGAGATAACTGAGCCATTTCGTCTTCTGTTTCTGCTGTTCCTACAGTCTGTCTATGCCTTATACGAGGTAAAGACAGAAGATACTACAATCAACATCTCATGGAAACAATGAGTAGGGGTACCTTATAGTGACTGCTGCATAGGAGGACTAAGCATGTATGGGAATGACCAATGGGCAAAGACGTCGATTATTATAACATAAAGTAAGTAAAGTAAATTAAAGATCCCTTTTTACGCATTTAGGCGCATCGGGTATATGGAAAGAGCACCCACATTTTTTAGGCAATCGGCACTAAGTGGGTAATGTGGTCAGCATTAAGCCGGCCGTCTTTACTTCCCCAGGACAGCCATCCTGGTACCCATTTTAGGCTGGGTCGACCTGCGACTCCTCATACCACGAGGAAAATCCGTGCAGCCAGCAGTGGGTTTCGATCACGGTACGATGGAATTGCGAGTCGGACTCGCAACGCCTAAGCCACGGAATTAAAACATAACATAAACTGATAAATCAAAATCTAACTCTTCTTTCCCCATTGGAGCATAGGCCCTCAACCAACTCACGAGAAGTGGTTTTATCCTTCGCTATCGCAATCAGCTCTCCCCATGTCCTCCCTGTCTTTTTAATTAACTTCAGTCTCTCGCTTCCTTCTCGATGTTTTTTGCTTGTGTTTGTCTTCCTTTATATTTCTATGTCCGTGTGGGTTTCAGTGCAAAGACATTCTAGTTATATTGTTCTCAGCTTTTCTCAACGTGTGTCCTATCCAACGCCAGAGTCTTTTCTTCACCTCTTGTTTCACTGGATCTCCTGAAGCACTACGTTAGTAATTCTATCATACCATTTAATTCCCTCAGTTATGTGCAGACACCACTTAATGAATGTTTGTGCTTTATTTGTAATTGCCTTAGTTGCTCTCAATGTTTCTGCTCCACACAACAGTACTGATTGGACAGTCTTCTTGTTCTTCTTGTTCTTCTTGTTCTTCTTGTTCTTCTTCTTTTTCTTCTTCTTCTTCTTCTTCTTCTTCTTCTTCTTCTTCTTCTTCTTCTTCTTCTTCTTTTTTTCTTCTTCTTCTTCTTCTTCTTCTTCTTCTTCTTCTTCTTCTTCTTCTTCTTCTTCTTCTTCTTCTTTTCTTCTTCTTCTTCTTTTTCTTCTTCTTCTTCTTCTTCTTCTTCTTCTTCTTCTTCTTCTTCTTCTTCTTCTTCTTCTTCTTCTTCTTCTTCTTCTTCTTCTTCTTCTTCTTCTTCTTCTTCTTCTTCCACCTTGTACCTCATCGAAGTGTCGGGGGTGATGTAACATTCGTTGATGAGCTCTGTCAAGAGCACTATTAAGACTGATGTTCATTTCCTAAAGGCTGTCCTTAATACCATTACTCCATATTTTCTGAGGTCTTCCACTCGCTCTGTACTTGTAACGTATTAGTGTGGCTCGCTGTGGCAGATAGTACCAGGCCGTTCTTGTTAGGTGTGTCCGAACGACTTTATGTGTTGTTCTGTATCACTTGTAAGACTGGCTTTATTCCTAGCAATCGTCTGATTTCGTGAAATCGTATTCTGTCTTTCCTTGAAACTCATGCAGCTCTTCTAAAGCATTTCATCTCTGTTATCACAATTTTAAGTACTAAAATCTCACATGAACATGAGAAAATCCTACCTTTACATAAGGAGTTGGACGTCCTTCATAAGAACGTCCAATAGATCCGATCTCTACCTTGGCGTTTGTTGACGAGTTCTTTACGTGTTTCAGAAACTGTCGTAGCTATAAGCATGAATGAACGATTCTTATTGAATAAATAAGTGGGATATTAAAATACACAGGTAAAATGACTTGTTTTTTAACTTGATAAAGTTCACATGTGGGTTTTAGGAAACCATTAAAAAAGTCAAATAGTTCCTGAACCTGTCACCTTGGCACAAGGTTACGGGGGGTGTTCCGCAACGCCGTTGATATCGCGTATGGTATATTTCAGCACACCAGCGCTTTAAACTCTCCAAAGACATGGAGAAAAACGTAAATACAAGACACCACAGAAAGCACACAACAGTGCGGGACACATCCGTAACCTTCAGGAGAGTAGACTAGCCCAACAAACTTTTAGTTGAAAAGTGACCTACTCTTTTTGGAAAGATTAACGTGAACCTAACCAGAAAATGACTCACTACATCCCGTCGTCAGGCGTGTTGGGCATACAGGGCTAGACCTATATTTTATAGCTCAATCGGCACTCGGTGGATGGTGTGGTCAACATCACAGCGGCCGCTTTTACTTCCCATGACTATAACTGGTACCGATCAAGGCTGAGTTGACCACTCCCCCTCTCCCCCCCCCCCGCCTTCCCCCTTCTCTCTTTCTCTCCAAAAAAAAAGAGTCCAGAATTGTCAGAACCCGAACCCACGTCTTTCCGATCCACATGTAAGCTAGACCACGGCGCCTCCAAGTGAACCATTAGGGTAACTTAACGAAGAGAGCCCAAACACAACAAGCATGTCTTACAAGGCCATTAATCAGATTTTCGCTTTTTCGAGGAAATGGAATCGGATGAGTTATTTTATGCTATCATGGCCAACTTTAACAGCGCATCGGGAAATCTCGTGCATGTTCAGATCTGTGATGCTGCTGTCATGTTTTATGTTTTGTTGTGCTTGCGACGTGTTGTTGAACGCACAAAAATGGCTGCTGGCCAATTACGTTGAGAATGAGCTGTACGTATGCAGGTGTAATCCCACCTTTGGTGACTGACTTTTTACACCAAAATGAGCTGCAATATTTGTGTGATACTAATAGTGCTGGCTAATCTTATACCTGCCTTATGCATTTTTATTTTGCGTTGCAAGCTTTAAGATGTTGCAGGGACTGACAAGTTTGACCCATTTTTAAATGGGACAGTGAAAGACTTGGTGCCTGATTTCCATCAGTACAGGAACGAAGCAGACCCATCTGCTGTGTTGTTGAAACCTCGACTAGCCAGCTAAGAGCTTTACATGTCGTTATGAAAAACTGTTTGAGTGTAAATATTAAACAGCATTAAAAGTCTATGGTTAAGCACCAGCAAGGAGATCAAAATTGGAATTTTGAGAGCATGCATCTTCCCTGTAGCAACATACGGATGTGAGTCGTGGACTTTTCCCAGTCCTTAACAAAGAGAATAGGGGCTTTTGAGCTGAAATGCTATAGAAAGATTTTCAGAATATCTTAGACAAAGAAGAGGAGAAATACTTGAAAGATCCGAACATCAAGGAAGATTGGCAAATAAACAGCATCCTGTCTCGGAAGCTGAAATATTTTGGTCATATCAAACGTCACGACGGATTGAAAAAAAATGACAGCAGAAGGCATGGTACCAGGAAGGAGGGGCAGGGGACGACTGACACGAAGATGGGCACAGGATATAAGTGACTCCTTGAGTATGAAAGTACATGAGGCGGAAGAGCTAGCGAGAGAACGAGTTTCTTTCAGGCAGAGCGTGATGAGAGCGACGTTCTGCAAAGGACCTGCTACAGGATGATGATAATGACGATGATGATGATAACGATGATGAATATGATGATGATGATGTGTGAGTGTAAATACTTTTTGAAAAAAACTGACCTCAGTATAAGACAAAAATTTATGCCTGAAATCGTGAGCTGTGGCAGATCTCTTTAACCGACGTCTGGAGCTTACAGGATTGTGATCGTGAAAGAACCTATCGGTAAAATAATAATAAGAAAAACAACAGTATAATATAAGTGTGTCTAAGAGATTTCGTCTTCTTCAAAATTCCGAGCCCTTGGGGTTCATTGCCGCAGATATCACCCGCATGCATTTATCTCTCTGGTTGGCCTTTTCTAGCCAGTTGCTTCTCACTCTCCATTCACCGCTGTTTGCATCTTTGATGGGTCCAAAGATTCGTCTGAAGACTTTTCAAAAACCTGTAATAAGGCTTCATCTCTTTTAGTTGTGCTCCAGGTTTTAGAGTTATATAAAACGACTGGTCTTATCAACGTTTTTATATATTTTGATCTTGGTGTTGCGATGCGGACACTTTGACTTTAGCAGATGTTGAAGGGCAGAGATATGACGCTGTTTATCTTTATAATTCTGTCTAATAATGTCTCCTGTCTCATTATGTGTCACATGAGTCCCGAAGTCTGTTCCTCGATTCCGTTCTATCTCGTGTAATCAAACTAGTATCATGGGAGGATTACAGTCCAGCAGCCTTGGCTTCTCCTATCAACCTTCGTTTTAGGCTTTCATTTTCCTCGTCTCGTATTTCTTATTCCCTTCATTTCTCATCTTATTGTGTCAGTCATTGGAAGATGTTATTTTAACTCATTCAATGCAAAACATTGTTTACTTCACATATAGTTAAAAGTATAATAATGAGATTGTAAAAACTTGACAGCAATATAACTAGATTGATTCTTAACTAGAACCAACAGATGTAAATGAATACAGGTTTATTATAGAGAGAAAAAAGACTCAGTTTGGGGAAGACATGAGTGAGCCGCCTGCACTAACAGAGGTTGTGCTTCATATGCTTCCATACATGGCAGGGGGAAACAAAGGGTAAAAAAAAAAAGAAGAAAAGAATAAAAAGAAGAAGAAGAAGAAGAAGAAGAAGAAGAAGAAGAAGAAGAAGAAGAAGAAGAAGAAGAAGAAGAAGAAGAAGAGGAAGAAGAAGAAGAAGAAGAAGAAGAAGAAGAAGAAAGAAAAGAAGAAGAAGAAGAAGAAGAAGAAGAAGAAGAAGAAGAAGAAGAAGAAGAAAGAAGAAGAAGAAGAAGAAGAAGAAAAGAAGAAAGAAGAAGAAGAAGAAGAAGAAGAAGAAGAAGAAGAAGAAGAAGAAGAAGAAGAAGAAGAAGAAGAAGAAGAAGAAGAAGAAGAAGAAGAAGAAGAAGAAGAAGAAGAAGAAGAAGAAGAAGAAGAAGAAAGAAGAAGAAGAAGAAGAAGAAGAAAGAAGAAGAAGTAGAAGAAGACGAAGATGATGATGATGATAATGATGATGATGATGATGATGATGATGATGATGATGATGATGATGATGATGATGATGATGATGATGATGATGACATGATGACCATGTACGCAAACCTACCTCTCAGCATCATCCATCAGTACATGGTATCGTATACTGCTGTTGTGCAGCTGCCTCTGTAGCTCCTGGATATGTCGTGGGGACACCAGGTAATCGCCAGTAGAGTTGACCCGCCCAACTTCCATCCAGGGATCTAGCTACAGCGGCACGAAGACATTTCAGATTTAGTCAGTGCGGCTCTGATAGGAACTCAAACCATTGGACAGATGTCATCAATTTTGCAGAACAATGTGACAATTGACACCAGAAAAGCAATATTTGATACGTGATTTTTTTAATCCTTTTTTTTGGGGGGGGGGGGGGGGGAGGGGAAGGGGGGAAGGGGGGGAAGGAAGGGGGGGTGATTTGGTTGGTAGTTGTACCCCATCAGGACATCACACACGCGATAAACACGTGGTGACACAAAGTGTCACCATGCGGATGAGGATCACCCGTGGAAAAGTCCCTGAAATCCATGTCAGCTGTTGAGCCATATTTATGGCTAGGCCATATTTATGGCTAGGCCATATTTATGGCTTGGCCCATATTTA
>CAJHNH020006225.1:0-14029 GCA_905116865.2 Candidula unifasciata | reverse complement strand
ACATAAAAATCCAAAGTAAATTTTGCGAATTTAGTTTACGCTTTGGCCAAAATAATATTTGCAAAAATTTAAAAAAATTTAGTCTCGTCTATCTTTACACGGGCAATATCTAGTATAATTGGACACTTTGGACTCTTTGGGTGACAAAAAATAGAAAAAAGGGAAAAAACTTTTACAAGAATGTTCCAAACAACTTTTTTGTCCTACCACTAAACTTTGGGTTCCCAGAAAAATTTTTTACACATAATAACCCTAGAGCAGAGTGGGAAAAACAAATTCTTTTTTTGCATTTTGGGGGGAAAATCGGGGGGGCAAATTGATAACATAAAATGACCAAAGTGCTTTTTTCAAAATTTACCCTTTCGCGTTTGGCCAAAATATTTTTTCCAAAAAAGTTTCCAAATTTAGTCTCATCTTCATTTCACATTGACAGTACTCTAGAGAAAATTGGGACATTTGGGCTCTGGTGACAAAAAAGATAAGAAAAAAGTAAAAAAAAATTTACAAGAAATGTTCCTAAAAACTTTGTTTTGCCCTACCAAAACGGGGTCCCAAAAATTAAAATTTACACATGAATGACCGCTAATGCAGATAGGAAAACCATGTCCGTTTGGTTTTGGTACATGGGGGGCAACAATTGAATAACATAAAAATCCCCAAGTGACTTTTTAGAATTTTTAGTTTGTAATATTTAAAAAGTTATTTATTATTTAATTTTAATGAAGATTTAAAAAAAAATTGGGAATTTTATGTTGGTAGTAACCCAATAAAAAAAAATAATTTTGGAAAGAATTTTTAAAATTGTTTTGAAAAATTTTTGGAGAAATTTTTTTCCTGGGGGCTGAGAGAATGGTAATTAAATTTTGGTTTGGTTTGTTTGGGGGGTTTGGAAAAAATAAAAATGTTTTTTGTTTATGTTTGGGTTTGGGGAAAAAAATTTTTAAAAAGTTGAATTTTTGGTATTTAATTGGGGGTATTGAAAATTTTTGGGGAATTTGGGGGTTATGGGGGAAAAAAATATAAAAAAAAGGGGAAAAATTTTTACAGAATGTTTTAAATTTTTTTGGGTTAAACGTGGTCCCCCCAAATTTAATATAAAAAAAAGATACTTAGATGAAAATGGACACTTGGAGCTCATAGGGTGACAGAAAAATAGGATAAGATAAAAGTGAAAAACAAATTTTTTACGAAGAAATGTTCCTAAAAACTTGTTTGTGTACTACAACTAACCAGTGAGTCCCAGAACAAATACTTTACACCATGAATAAACACGCTAAATGCAGAGTAGTTAAACTGGATGTCGATTTGGCATTTTTGGTACAATCTGCGGGCAACAATGAGATAACATAAAAAATGGACCACAAGTGACAATTTTTGCAGAATTTAATGCCTTCCGCGTTTGGCCAAAATAAATTTGCAAAAAAGTTGGCAATTTAGTCTCAGTCTATTCATTTCACACTTGACGAGATAACTCTAGATGAAAATTTTACGAAGAAATGTTCCAACAACTTGTTTGTGTCCTACCACTAAACAGTGAGTCCCAGACAATTATTTTTTACACATGAATAGACACGCTAGATGCAGAGTAGTTAAACTGAATGTCTGATTTGGCATTTTGGTACAATCTGGGGGCAACAATTGAGATAACATAAAAATGACCACAAGTGACATTTTTGCAGAATTTATGCCTTTCGCGTTTGGCCAAAATCATATTTTCAAAAAAGTTGCCAATTTAGTCTCAGTCTATCATTTCACACTTGACGAGATACTCTAGATGAGAAATTGGACACTTTGGAGCTCGTAGGTGACAGAAAAATAGATAAGATAAAAGTGAAAAACAAATTTTACGAAGAAATGTTCCTAACAACTTGTTTGTGTCCTACCACTAAACAGTGAGTCCCAGACAATTATTTTACACATGAATAGACACGCTAGATGCAGAGTAGGTAAACTGAATGTCTGATTTGGCATTTTTGTACAATCTGGGGGCAACAATTGAGATAACATAAAAATGACCACAAGTGACATTTTTCCAGAATTTATGCCTTTCGCGTTTGGCCAAAATCATATTTTCCAAAAAGTTGCCAATTTAGTCTCAGTCTATCATTTCACACTTGACGAGATACTCTAGATGAGAAATTGGACACTTTGGAGCTCATAGGTGACAGAAAAATAGATAAGATAAAAGTGAAAAACAAATTTTACGAAGAAATGTTCCTAACAACTTGTTTGTGTCCTACCACTAAACAGTGAGTCCCAGACAATTATTTTACACATGAATAGACACGCTAGATGCAGAGTAGTTAAACTGAATGTCTGATTTGGCATTTTGGTACAATCTGGGGGCAACAATTGAGATAACATAAAAATGACCACAAGTGACAATTTTGCAGAATTTATGCCTTTCGCGTTTGGCCAAAATCATATTTTCCAAAAAAGTTGCCAATTTAGTCTCAGTCTATCATTTCACACTTGACGAGATACTCTAGATGAGAAATTGGACACTTTGGAGCTCGTTGGTGACAGAAAAATAGATAAGATAAAAAGTGAAAAACAAATTTTACGAAGAAATGTTCCTAACAACTTGTTTGTGTCCTACCACTAAACAGTGAGTCCCAGACAATTATTTTACACATGAATAGACACGCTAGATGCAGAGTAGTTAAACTGAATGTCTGATTTGGCATTTTGGTACAATCTGGGGGCAACAATTGAGATAACATAAAAATGACCACAAGTGACAATTTTGCAGAATTTATGCCTTTCGCGTTTGGCCAAAATCATATTTGCAAAAAAGTTGCCAATTTAGTCTCAGTCTATCATTTCACACTTGACGAGATACTCTAGATGAGAAATTGGACACTTTGGAGCTCGTAGGTGACAGAAAAATAGATAAGATAAAAGTGAAAAACAAATTTTACGAAGAAATGTTCCTAACAACTTGTTTGTGTCCTACCACTAAACAGTGAGTCCCAGACAATTATTTACACATGAATAGACACGCTAGATGCAGAGTAGGTAAACTGAATGTCTGATTTGGCATTTTGGTACAATCTGGGGGCAACAATTGAGATAACATAAAAATGACCACAAGTGACATTTTTGCAGAATTTATGCCTTTCGCGTTTGGCCAAAATCATATTTTCAAAAAAAAGTTGCCAATTTAGTCTCAGTCTATCATTTCACACTTGACGAGATACTCTAGATGATAAATTGGACACTTTGGAGCTCGTAGGTGACAGAAAAATAGATAAGATAAAAGTGAAAAACAAATTTTACGAAGAAATGTTCCTAACAACTTGTTTGTGTCCTACCACTAAACAGTGAGTCCCAGACAATTATTTTACACATGAATAGACACGCTAGATGCAGAGTAGGTAAACTGAATGTCTGATTTGGCATTTTGGTACAATCTGGGGGCAACAATTGAGATAACATAAAAAATGACCACAAGTGACATTTTTCCAGAATTTATGCCTTTCGCGTTTGGCCAAAATCATATTTTCCAAAAAAGTTGCCAATTTAGTCTCAGTCTATCATTTCACACTTGACGAGATACTCTAGATGATAAATTGGACACTTTGGAGCTCATAGGTGACAGAAAAATAGATAAGATAAAAGTGAAAAACAAATTTTACGAAGAAATGTTCCTAACAACTTGTTTGTGTCCTACCACTAAACAGTGAGTCCCAGACAATTATTTTACACATGAATAGACACGCTAGATGCAGAGTAGTTAAACTGGATGTCTGATTTGGCATTTTTGTACAATCTGGGGGCAACAATTGAGATAACATAAAAATGACCACAAGTGACATTTTTGCAGAATTTATGCCTTTCGCGTTTGGCCAAAATAATATTTTCAAAAAAGTTGCCAATTTAGTCTCAGTCTATCATTTCACACTTGACGAGATACTCTAGATGAGAAATTGGACACTTTGGAGCTCGTTGGTGACAGAAAAATAGATAAGATAAAAGTGAAAAACAAATTTTACGAAGAAATGTTCCTAACAACTTGTTTGTGTCCTACCACTAAACAGTGAGTCCCAGACAATTATTTTACACATGAATAGACACGCTAGATGCAGAGTAGGTAAACTGGATGTCTGATTTGGCATTTTGGTACAATCTGGGGGCAACAATTGAGATAACATAAAAATGACCACAAGTGACATTTTTCCAGAATTTATGCCTTTCGCGTTTGGCCAAAATCATATTTTCCAAAAAAAGTTGCCAATTTAGTCTCAGTCTATCATTTCACACTTGACGAGATACTCTAGATGAGAAATTGGACACTTTGGAGCTCGTTGGTGACAGAAAAATAGATAAGATAAAAGTGAAAAACAAATTTTACGAAGAAATGTTCCTAACAACTTGTTTGTGTCCTACCACTAAACAGTGAGTCCCAGACAATTATTTTACACATGAATAGACACGCTAGATGCAGAGTAGGTAAAACTGAATGTCTGATTTGGCATTTTGGTACAATCTGGGGGCAACAATTGAGATAACATAAAAATGACCACAAGTGACATTTTTCAGAATTTATGCCTTTCGCGTTTGGCCAAAATCATATTTTCAAAAAAGTTGCCAATTTAGTCTCAGTCTATCATTTCACACTTGACGAGATACTCTAGATGAGAAATTGGACACTTTGGAGCTCGTTGGTGACAGAAAAATAGATAAGATAAAAGTGAAAAACAAATTTTACGAAGAAATGTTCCTAACAACTTATTTGTGTCCTACCACTAAACAGTGAGTCCCAGACAATTATTTTACACATGAATAGACACGCTAGATGCAGAGTAGTTAAACTGGATGTCTGATTTGGCATTTTGGTACAATCTGGGGGCAACAATTGAGATAACATAAAAATGACCACAAGTGACATTTTTCCAGAATTTATGCCTTTCGCGTTTGGCCAAAATCATATTTTCCAAAAAGTTGCCAATTTCGTCTCAGTCTATCATTTCACACTTGACGAGATACTCTAGATGAGAAATTGGACACTTTGGAGCTCGTTGGTGACAGAAAAATATAGATAATATAAAAGTGAAAAACAAATTTTACGAAGAAATGTTCCTAACAACTTGTTTGTGTCCTACCACTAAACAGTGAGTCCCAGACAATTATTTTACACATGAATAGACACGCTAGATGCAGAGTAGTTAAACTGAATGTCTGATTTGGCATTTTTGTACAATCTGGGGGCAACAATTGAGATAACATAAAAATGACCACAAGTGACATTTTTCCAGAATTTATGCCTTTCGCGTTTGGCCAAAATCATATTTTCCAAAAAGTTGCCAATTTAGTCTCAGTCTATCATTTCACACTTGACGAGATACTCTAGATGAGAAATTGGACACTTTGGAGCTCATAGGTGACAGAAAAATAGATAAGATAAAAGTGAAAAACAAATTTTACGAAGAAATGTTCCTAACAACTTGTTTGTGTCCTACCACTAAACAGTGAGTCCCAGACAATTATTTTACACATGAATAGACACGCTAGATGCAGAGTAGTTAAACTGAATGTCAGATTTGGCATTTTTGTACAATCTGGGGGGGCAACAATTAAGATAACATAAAAAGGACCACAAGTGACAATTTTGCAGAATTTATGCCTTTCGCGTTTGGCCAAAATAATATTTGCAAAAAAGTTGCCAATTTAGTCTCAGTCTATCATTTCACACTTGACGAGATACTCTAGATGAGAAATTGGACACTTTGGAGCTCGTTGGTGACAGAAAAATAGATAAGATAAAAGTGAAAAACAAATTTTACGAAGAAATGTTCCTAACAACTTGTTTGTGTCCTACCACTAAACAGTGAGTCCCAGACAATTATTTTACACATGAATAGACACGCTAGATGCAGAGTAGTTAAACTGAATGTCTGATTTGGCATTTTTGGTACAATCTGGGGGCAACAATTGAGATAACATAAAAATGACCACAAGTGACATTTTTCCAGAATTTATGCCTTTCGCGTTTGGCCAAAATCATATTTTCCAAAAAAGTTGCCAATTTAGTCTCAGTCTATCATTTCACACTTGACGAGATACTCTAGATGAGAAATTGGACACTTTGGAGCTCATAGGTGACAGAAAAATAGATAAGATAAAAGTGAAAAACAAATTTTACGAAGAAATGTTCCTAACAACTTGTTTGTGTCCTACCACTAAACAGTGAGTCCCAGACAATTATTTTACACATGAATAGACACGCTAGATGCAGAGTAGTTAAACTGGATGTCTGATTTGGCATTTTTGTACAATCTGGGGGCAACAATTGAGATAACATAAAAATGACCACAAGTGACATTTTTCCAGAATTTATGCCTTTCGCGTTTGGCCAAAATCACTTTTGCAAAAAAGTTGCCAATTTAGTCTCAGTCTATCATTTCACACTTGACGAGATACTCTAGATGAGAAATTGGACACTTTGGAGCTCATAGGCGACAGAAAAATAGATAAGATAAAAGTGAAAAACAAATTTTACGAAGAAATGTTCCTAACAACTTGTTTGTGTCCTACCACTAAACAGTGAGTCCCAGACAATTATTTTACACATGAATAGACACGCTAGATGCAGAGTAGGTAAACTGAATGTCTGATTTGGCATTTTTGTACAATCTGGGGGGCAACAATTGAGATAACATAAAAATGACCACAAGTGACAATTTTGCAGAATTTATGCCTTACGCGTTTGGCCAAAATAATATTTGCAAAAAAGTTGCCAATTTAGTCTCAGTCTATCATTTCACACTTGACGAGATACTCTAGATGAGAAATTGGACACTTTGGAGCTCATAGGTGACAGAAAAATAGATAAGATAAAAGTGAAAAACAAATTTTACGAAGAAATGTTCCTAACAACTTGTTTGTGTCCTACCACTAAACAGTGAGTCCCAGACAATTATTTTACACATGAATAGACACGCTAGATGCAGAGTAGTTAAACTGGATGTATGATTTGGCATTTTTGGTACACATCTGGGAGCAAAATTTTGAGATAACACATAAATTTACCACAAATTGACCAATTCTGCAGGAATTTATGACCTTACGCGTTTTGACCAAAATGACTATTTGCTAAAAGTGACCCCGTATTTAGTCTAATTCCGTCATTTCACACCTTGACGAGATAACTTTTCAAATGAATAAATGGGACAACTTTGGCAGCTCGTTTGTTGACAGACAAAATCGATCAAGATAAAATGTGAAAAAACAAATTTTACGAAGACGACAGAAATGTTTCCTAACAACTTGTTTTGTGTCCCATCAACTAAACAGTGAGTCCCTAGACCAATTATTTTTACACATGGAAAGTACACGCTAGAGGAAGAGTAGGTAAACGGAATGTCTGATTTGGCATTTTGGTACAATCTGGGGGCAGCATATTGAGAAAACATAAAAATGACCACAAGTGACCTTTTTGTCCAGAACTTTATGCCTTTTTTTTCGCGAGTGGGCCCATAATCATATTTTCCAAAAAGTTGCCAATGACAGAAAATTAGATAAAATAAAAGTGAAAAACAAATTTTACGAAGAAATGTTCCCAACAACTTGTTTGTGTCCTACCACTAAACAGTGATTCCCAGACAATTATTTTACACATGAATAGACACGCTAGATGCAGAGTAGGTAAACTGAATGTGTGATTTGGCATTTTTGTACAATCTGGGGAAAACAATTGAGATAACATAAAAATGACCACAAGTGAGAATTTTGCAGAACAAATTTGAAAAACAAATTGTCCCAGACAATTATTTTACACATGAATAGACACGCTAGATGCAGAGTAGGTAAACTGAATGTCTGATTTGGCATTTTGGTACAATCTGGGGGCAACAATTGAGTTAACATAAAAATGACCACAAGTGACATTTTCCCAGTATTTATGCATTTCGCGTTTGGCCAAAATCATATTTTCCAAAAAGTTACCAATTTAGTCTCAGTCTATCATTTCACACTTGATTTCACTCTAGATGAGAAATTGGACACTTTGGAGCTCATAGGTGACAGAAAAATAGATAAGATAAAAGTGAAAAACAAATTTTACGAAGAAATGTTCCTAACAACTTGTTTGTGTCCTACCACTAAACAGTGAGTCCCAGACACTTATTTTACACATGAATAGACACGCTAGATGCAGAGTAGTTAAACAGGATGTCTGATTTGGCATTTTTGTACAATCTGGGAGCAAAAATTGAGATAACATAAAAATGACCACAATTGACAATTTTGCAGAATTTATGCCTTTCGCGTTTGGACAAAATCATATTTTCTAAAAAGTTGACAATTTAGTCTCAGTCTATCATTTCACACTTGACGAGATACTCTAGATGAGAAATTGGACACTTTGGAGCTCATAGGTGACAGAAAAATAGATAAGATAAAATTGAAAAACAAATTTTACGAAGAAATGTTCCTAACAACTTGTTTGTGTCCTACCACTAAACAGTGAGTCCCAGACAATTATTTTACACATGAATAGACACGCTAGATGCAGAGTAGTTAAACTGGATGTCTGATTTGGCATTTTTGTACAATCTGGGAGCAACAATTGAGATAACATAAAAATGACCACAAGTGACATTTTTCCAGAATTTATGCCTTTCGCGTTTGGCCAAAATCATATTTTCCAAAAAGTTGCCAATTTAGTCTTAGTCTATCATTTCACACTTGACGAGATACTCTAGATGAGAAATTGGACACTTTGGAGCTCATAGGTGACAGAAAAATAGATAAAATAAAAGTGAAAAACAAATTTTACGAAGAAATGTTCCTAACAACTTGTTTGTGTCCTACCACTAAACAGTGATTCCCAGACAATTATTTTACACATGAATAGACACGCTAGATGCAGAGTAGGTAAACTGAATGTGTGATTTGGCATTTTTTGTACAATCTGGGGGAAAAAAAATTGAGATAACATAAAAATGACCACAAGTGACAATTTTGCAGAATTTATGCATTTTGGTACAATTGGGGGCAACGACGTTTGGCCAAAATCATATTTTCCAAAAAAAGTTACCAATTTAGTCTCAGTCTATCATTTCACACTTGACGAGATACTCTAGATGAGAAATTGGACACTTTGGAGCTCATAGGTGACAGAAAAATAGATAAGATAAAAGTGAAAAACAAATTTTACGAAGAAATGTTCCTAACAACTTGTTTGTGTCCTACTACTAAACAGCGAGTCCCAGACAATTATTTTACACATGGATAGACACGCTAGATGCAGAGTAGTTAAACTTTATGTCTGATTTGGCATTTTTGTACAATATGGGAAAACAATTGAGATAACATAAAAATGACCACAAGTGACAATTTTGCAGAATTTATGACTTACGCGTTTGGCCAAAATCATATTTTCCAAAAAGTTGCCAATTTAGTCTCAGTCTATCATTTCACACTTGACGAGATACTCTAGATGAGAAATTGGACACTTTGGAGCTCATAGGTGACAGAAAAATAGATAAGATAAAAGTGAAAAACAAATTTTACGAAGAAATGTTCCTAACAACTTGTTTGTGTCCTACCACTAAACAGTGAGTCCCAGACAATTATTTTACACATGAATAGACACGCTAGATGCAGAGTAGTTAAACTGAATGTCTGATTTGGCATTTTTGTACAATCTGGGGGCAACAATTGAGATAACATAAAAATGACCACAAGTGACATTTTTCCAGAATTTATGCATTTCGCGTTTGGCCAAAATCATATTTTCCAAAAAGTTACCAATTTAGTCTCAGTCTATCATTTCACACTTGACGAGATACTCTAGATGAGAAATTGGACACTTTGGAGCTCATAGGTGACAGAAAAATAGATAAGATAAAAGTGAAAAACAAATTTTACGAAGAAATGTTCCTAACAACTTGTTTGTGTCCTACCACTAAACAGTGAGTCCCAGACAATTATTTTACACATGAATAGACACGCTAGATGCAGAGTAGTTAAACTGGATGTCTGATTTGGCATTTTTGTACAATCTGGGGGCAACAATTGAGATAACATAAAAATGACCACAAGTGACAATTTTGCAGAATTTATGCCTTTCGCGTTTGGCCAAAATCATATTTTCTAAAAAGTTGACAATTTAGTCTCAGTCTATCATTTCACACTTGACGAGATACTCTAGATGAGAAATTGGACACTTTGGAGCTCATAGGTGACAGAAAATTAGATAAAATAAAAGTGAAAAACAAATTTTACGAAGAAATGTTCCCAACAACTTGTTTGTGTCCTACCACTAAACAGTGATTCCCAGACAATTATTTTACACATGAATAGACACGCTAGATGCAGAGTAGGTAAACTGAATGTGTGATTTGGCATTTTTCTACAATCTGGGGAAAACAATTGAGATAACATAAAAATGACCACAAGTGACAATTTTCCAGAATTTACGACTTAGATGCGCGTTTGGCCAAAATCATATTTTAACAAAAAAGTACCAATTTAGTCTCAGTCTATCATTTCACACTTGACGAGATACTCTAGATGAGAAATTGGACACTTTGGAGCTCATAGGTGACAGAAAAATAGATAAGATAAAAGTGAAAAACAAATTTTACGAAGAAATGTTCCTAACAACTTGTTTGTGTCCTACCACTAAACAGTGAGTCCCAGACAATTATTTTACACATGAATAGACACGCTAGATGCAGAGTAGGTAAACTGAATGTCTGATTTGGCATTTTTGTACAATCTGGGGCAAAAATTGAGATAACATAAAAATGACCACAAGTGACATTTTTGCAGAATTTATGCCTTTCGCGTTTGGCCAAAATCATATTTTCTAAAAAGTTGACAATTTAGTCTCAGTCTATCATTTCACACTTGACGAGATACTCTAGATGAGAAATTGGACACTTTGGAGCTCATAGGTGACAGAAAAATAGATAAGATAAAAGTGAAAAACAAATTTTACGAAGAAATGTTCCTAACAACTTGTTTGTGTCCTACCACTAAACAGTGAGTCCCAGACAATTATTTTACACATGAATAGACACGCTAGATGCAGAGTAGTTAAACTGGATGTCTGATTTGGCATTTTTATACAATCTGGGAGCAAAAATTGAGATAACATAAAAATGACCACAAGTGACAATTTTGCAGAATTTATGCCTTTCGCGTTTGGACAAAATCATATTTTCCAAAAAGTTGCCAATTTAGTCTCAGTCTATCATTTCACACTTGACGAGATACTCTAGATGAGAAATTGGACACTTTGGAGCTCATAGGTGACAGAAAATTAGATAAAATAAAAGTGAAAAACAAATTTTACGAAGAAATGTTCCCAACAACTTGTTTGTGTCCTACCACTAAACAGTGATTCCCAGACAATTATTTTACACATGAATAGACACGCTAGATGCAGAGTAGGTAAACTGAATGTGTGATTTGGCATTTTTGTACAATCTGGGGAAAACAATTGAGATAACATGAGATAACATAAAAAATGACCACAAGTGAGAATTTTTGCAGAACAAATTTGAAAAACAAATTGTTTGTGTCCAGACAATTATTTTACACATGAATAGACACGCTAGATGCAGAGTAGGTAAACTGAATGTCTGATTTGGCATTTTGGTACAATCTGGGGGCAACAATTGAGTTAACATAAAAATGACCACAAGTGACATTTTTCCAGTATTTATGCATTTCGCGTTTGGCCAAAATCATATTTTCCAAAAAGTTACCAATTTAGTCTCAGTCTATCATTTCACACTTGATTTCACTCTAGATGAGAAATTGGACACTTTGGAGCTCATAGGTGACAGAAAAATAGATAAGATAAAAGTGAAAAACAAATTTTACGAAGAAATGTTCCTAACAACTTGTTTGTGTCCTACCACTAAACAGTGAGTCCCAGACACTTATTTTACACATGAATAGACACGCTAGATGCAGAGTAGTTAAACAGGATGTCTGATTTGGCATTTTTGTACAATCTGGGAGCAAAAATTGAGATAACATAAAAATGACCACAAGTGACAATTTTGCAGAATTTATGCCTTTCGCGTTTGGACAAAATCATATTTTCTAAAAAGTTGACTAAACAGTGAGTCCCAGGACTATTTATTTTACACATGAATAGACACGCTAGATGCAGAGTAGGTAAACTGAATGTGTGATTTGGCATTTTTGTACAATCTGGGGGGCCAACAATTGAGATAACATAAAAATGACCACAAGTGAGAATTTTTGCAGAATTTACGACTTACGCATTTGGCCAAAATAATATTTGCAAAAAAGTTACCAATTTAGTCTCAGTCTATCATTTTCACACTTGACGAGATACTCTAGATGATAAATTGGACACTTTGGAGCTCGTAGGTGACAGAAAAAATAGATAAGATAAAAAGTGAAAAACACATTTACTAAGAAATGTTCCTAACAAATTGTTTGTGTCCTACCACTAAACATTGAGTCCCAGACAATTATTTTAGACACATGAATAGACACGCTAGAGATGCAGAGTAGGTAAACTGAATGTCTGATTTTGGCAAATGTTTTGGTACAATCTGGGGGCAACAATTGAGTTAACATAAAAATGACCACAAGTGACATTTTTCCAGTATTTATGGCGATTTCGCGTTTGGCCAAAATCATATTTTTCCCAAAAAGTTACCAATTCAGTCTCAGTCTATCATTTCACACTTGACGAGATACTCTAGATGAGAAATTGGACACTTTGGAGCTCGTTACGTGTCGGTGAACAGAACGAATAGATAAAAGTGAAAAAACACATTGTACTAAGAAATGTGAAAACACAAATGTTTGTGTCCTACGAATCGAACATGGATGTTCCTAGACCAAATTGTTTGTGTCAGCACCCTACCCACGCGAGAGCCTCAGAACATATTAACCAATGTCTGATTTGGATAGACCACGGATCGCGCTGCAGAGTAGTTAAACGGATGTTGATTTAAATTGAACCACACACAGAGTGGACCATCTTCCAGAATTATGCCTTTAATGCTTACCGGCGTTTGGCCACCCTCATATCCAATTTAGTCTCAGTCTATCATTTCACACTTGACGAGATACTCTAGATGATGAAATTGGACACTTTGGAGCTACGATAGGTAGACAGAAAAAATAGATAAGATAAAAGTTGAAAAAACAATTTACGAAAGAAATGTTCCTAACAAACTTGTTTGTGTCACATAACCACTAAACAGTGAGCATTCCGCAGACAAATTATTTTTATATACACAATAGAATAGACACGCTTAGGATAGCTAGAGTAAGATTAAACGATGTCTGATTGGCTTTTATGTATAAAAAAATACGAAATCATGGGTGCAACAATTGAGAATAAACATAGAAATTAGACCACAAAAAATGACATTTTGACAAAGAATTTCTGGACATTTACCTCCGTTTGCGCAAAAAATTAAATAATTTTATTGAAATAAAGTTGCCAATTTATCTCATACTATCGATCATTTCAACACTTGACGGATATAACTACTAGAATGATAACTTTTGACCCTTTGGAGACTCATAGGTAAATGAAAAATAGTAAAAAAAAAAATTGGAAAAAAAAAAATTTTTTACGAAAAAATTTTTCCTAAAAAATTTTTTGTGCCCTACCAAAAACAGTGGGCCCAGACAATTTTTTTAAACCCCAGGGAATAGACACGCTAGAGGCAGGGGAGTAAACAGGAGTCTGATTTGGATTTTTATACAATCGGGAGAAAAAAATTGAGTAACATAAAAAATGCCCACAAGTGAAAAATTTTGCAAAATTTTTATGCCTTTGGGTTTTGGGGAAAAATCAATTTTCAAAATTTGGGAAAAATTTATTTCCCCGTCTATCATTTCACACTTGACGAGATACTCAGTTTGAGAAATTGGGATTTTTGGGAGCTCAAGGGGGAAAAAAAAAATAAAAAAGAAAAATTTTGAAAAAAAAAAAATTTACGAAGAAATTTTCCTAAAAACTGTTTGTGTCCACCTTTAAACGTGACTCCCAGCCCCAATTTATTTTACACAGGGAATA
>CAJHNH020006224.1:402500-441518 GCA_905116865.2 Candidula unifasciata | reverse complement strand
TTAACACTATGTAAATATTAGAAACTGTTATACTTGTTGGTTTCATATCCTTTACAGCATGTTGCAAAACCAGCCCCAATATTTTTGGCTGTTTCTTTTTTAGGCAGTCCAGTAGTTCGCCATTGCTCTCAGCACGGTCAGCTCTCGACACCACTGTCGAAACCAGCGCAGAGAGTTAGACCTGCAGCCGGGATCAAACCTGGCACGGCGGCACAACGAACTGTAGGAGTAGTCAAATGCCACATATGTGGACTACATCGCTCCTAGAGTGATGACTGGTCTATACAGACATGCATCTGTCACCAGATACCTCAATAACTGGAGCCGTCAACATGGGCCTGTACCTTTGACGGGTTTCCTCTTTCACCCACTATCCATCTGTTACATGCATCACCCCATATGCGCCAATCCAAGGGGGCTGCGTGGTCTCGAGGCATGGTGTCCGCCTCGAGTGCTAGAGATTCCGGGCTCAATTCCAGTTAAGAGCTGGGATTTTTTCGCGTGGAATGGACTTCTAGTAATATTCACTAATGTATGGGTAGTGAGATCGGATATTCGTGTGTATTGTTGCGCACGTAAAGAAATTCTTAGCCGTTGGAAATCAAACATAGTAGCCTAACGGTGCTGACTAGGCAAAATTTGGAGTTTAAAATCTACCCAAAGTATTTTAGGACCCTCGCCGGTGCTACAGAGCCTGTGAACTGTGCTGAGCTTTTTCGGACTCAGACTTGAGCTATAAAAAGAACGGAGCACTTATGGCTTTTACCCGTGTGCCACGATGTTGATCCGTTGTTCAAATTTCAAACTTCTCCACAAATCCAAACTACCCAAACTGAGCCGCACTTCGACAAATTACATAGATGCCTTCGATAATCATACCATCAGTATTTTCATCATATGACTAACTTTCTCTGCTGCATGAAGACATCTATAAGGGTGCTATGGTCACATGCTAAATATTTTCACAATTTCGGAACTATCCAAACCCAAAAAGCTATTTCCAGAACTTGTGGCCCCAAAAAAATATTCAAAATTTCAAAACTATAAATGGTGGTCTAAAGGACATTATATGGATGTGTAAAGCTCGCTCTCCTACGAGATACGCCTGGTCAAAATGGAACAAGCAAGGGAATCAGAGGAAGCACAAAGAAGGAAAGGGCAGCAGGAACACACCCGGACACAGAAAATGACCGAGCGTTCTTACTTAGAGAAAAGAAGAATTAAGCTCAGAGACGGCGGAAATACCAGAACTTTAGTCACGAAAGTCGCGCAAAAAACAAAAACAAAAACAGGTCATAAAAATAACCGAAGACAGCATCTTCGGCTGTACAAGCTGAACGTGAACAAGTTTAAAATAATTCTTAAAAGGAACAGGAACCCACCATCCTGTTCAAAAGGATCATGTGTCATTAACACAATTTTTGCTGCGTGCATTTGCTTTCATTTTACTAATTTGTGAAATAGTCTTTTCGTCCATTTTCAAATAAATATTTGAAACATCTACTATTCCCAGAATTCAAACCTTAAAAAAAAATAGCACTATAGTGGGTAATCTCCCCCTCTCCGCCTCCCCACCCCCACCCACCTTTTTGTTTTCCTCAGTAAGGTACTTACAGAGGAGAGTAAAATAAGAACTTAGATATTTTTTTTAACTGTTTTTGTGTGCATGCCTGTTGGCTGGAATTATACCTGACCTTGCCCGCACGTAAATAGTACACTTCCGAAGTAAACGCATCTTCTACGATGTGACTGTTTTAGTTATCTGAGCTTCATCACTACCCGGCGTTCTCATCCTTTCTTTAAAAGATTCCAAATTTCTGCGCTGGTTTCTGTCTTTCGTTTAAATACCAGGGATTCTCATCTCGGCCGATTCGCGGGGCACTGTTTATAAGGTATTTTGAATTTTTGTACTTCTGTACCCATCCCGTTATGCCATACTCTGTGCCACACATGGGTCTCAGTCCTTTTCTCTATTCTGTTTTATCCTGTGCAATTAATTTTCGATAATTTGGATGGAATCTAGTCCAGCAGCTTTGGCCTCCCGCATCAACTTTCGTCTGTGAAATTTTGACTTAGGCGTCGTCGTCTTCTTAACCCATTTGTTTCCCACTTAAATTCCTGTTTTATGATGATCTTTTCTATTTCTCCTTAGCAAGTGACCTTCATTTCGTTATCTTCTTTGCCTTCATCTGTTAGTGCCAGCTGTTGTCCCACTATTTATCTTACTTTTTCGTCGTTCTTGAATTCATCCCATTAAATGTTCATCGGTTTTCTTAGGCATTTGTTTTTGGATGCATTCGACTTTCGAACTAGCAGTGAGGTTTGAGGTTTCGACAACGGATCAACATCATGGCACAATGGTAGCAAGCACGGATATGGGTAGTCAGAGAAGTTGGCAGACAAGGAGGTTGGTAGACATAAGTGCTTAGTTCTACTTTTAACTCCTAAATCTTCTAGGCCCAAAGAATCTTAGCGCATTGCACGAACTCCATAGCACCGGTGAGGATCTTGAGGATCTCTCTCACTCACACACACACAGAGACACACACTTAACTCCCCACCCCCCCCCCCCCCCGCCCTTTCCTGAAAATTTCGCTTTCTGCAGGATTAATATCTCATGGAACAGAATCAAACAGGAACACAGCATGGAAAGGCCGTTCAGTCTTCTTGTAGTAAGCACTTCTTGCCTCAGTTTATTACTGATTTACTAGTCTTCTTGTGGTAAGCACTGTTTGCCCCAGTTCATTGCTGGTTCACCAGCCTTCTTGTGGTAAACACTGCCGGCACCAGTTCGATGTAGGTTGACCAGTCGTTTTGTAGTGAGCACTGAACGCCTGAGTTCATTGCCGATTTACAAGTCTTTTTGTTGTGAGCACTGCTCGCCCCACTTCATTGCTGGTTCACCAGCCTTCTTCTAGTAAGCACTGCTCACCCCAGTTCGTTGTTCGCTCACTAGTCTTCATGTAGTGAGCACTCTTTGCCCCAGTTCATTGCTGGTTCACCAGCCATCTTGTAGTGAGCACTGCTCGCCCCACTTCATTGCTGGTTCACCAGTCTTCTTGTAGTGACCACTGCTCGCCCAAGTTCGATGTTCATTCACCTTTCTTCTTGTAGCGAGTACTGCTCGCCCTAGTTTATTACTGATTTACTAGCCATTCTGTAGTGAGCACTGCTCGCCCAAGTATATTGCTGGTTCACCAGTCTTCTTGTAGTGAGCACTGTTTGTCCCAGTTCATTGCTGGTTCACCAGCCTTCTTGTAGTAAACACTGGTCGGGCCAGTTCGATGTAGGTTGACCAGTCTTCCTGTATTGAGTACTGCTCGCCCTAGTTCATTGCTGGTTCACCAGTCTTCTTGTAGTCAGCACTGAACGCCCCTAGTTCATTGCTGGTTCACCAGTCTTCTTGTAGTCAGCACTGAACGCCCCTAGTTCATTGCTGGTTCACCAGTCTTCTTGTAGTCAGCACTGAACGCCCCTAGTTCATTGCAGGTTCACCAGTCTTCTTGTAGTAAACACTGGCCGGGCCAGTTCGATGTTCGTTTAACAGGCGGTTAGTGGGCAACCGACAGTCCAACGTCAGAGAGTTGCTCTTTTATAGCGGAATAATTGTTCTCTCCATCAAGCAATAGATAGCAAACTGTTTCTCCCCACAACGCCTAACGACAGAAGTGGAAAATGATGATAATGGTGATGCATAATGTGTTCAGTAGCTTTAAATTTAGTAAAGACATCATGGAAACCTGCCTGTTTGGATTCTGGTTCCCCTTTTGACTTTCTTATAGGGGGGTGGGGGGGGGGGGGGGTAGAAATATGGGAGGGCGAGTACATGTCTAAAAATCGTCTAATTAATGGTATGCTGAAATGGGATGTGTGGGGTAAGAGGCGCGCATAAAGCAAAGTAGTTGTGAACCAACCCTGCTAACAGCTCTTCCAAGGACGAACGCAGACAAGAAAGAAGATACTATGAAAATGCAGCTTTATGAGTAGTCACTTCTGCTGCATGTATGGTCTCTTTAAAAAAATAATCTTCAGTAATTTTTTACAGTACTGTCTTCCCTTGGGAATCCGCTTCTAAGGTGCTTGGTAGTTAGATCTAGTTTCATCACCCAGCTACTGAGATGAGTGCATGGCCCGACACTGTGGGCATTGTTTTTTTTTTTTTTTTTTTTGGGGGGGGGGGGGTGATTTTCGACAGTGCCCAGTGTGGTTTGTAAATGGAGCTTCTAAGGACGATGAACTGCATTTCTAGTGCTGGACAATTTGTCGCGGCTGATTATGCATTTAACTGGTAAAAGTAAAAGTAAGGAACTCTTTTCCACGCATTTAGGCGTATTCAGTGTAGAGAGCTAGACCTTTATTTTAATGACATATCGGCCCTCAGTGTGTGGTGTGATCAGCATCACGTCGGCCGGCTTTTCTCCCCAAGACTGTACCTGGTACCCACACAAGGCTGGGTCGATCTGGGAGCCAATGTCAGTTGTGAGAAACGTCCGGCCCCCGTCAAGACCAGAACCTACGACCTTCCGATCCACAGGTCGGTAGACCACGGCGGTTCCCATTTAATGCGTATGTATGCTATTGATTTTGCTGAAACGGTAGTATGTCATTTTTTTCTCAACAAGAGGCAGTGATGGACATTGTGTATGGTTTTCGTTGGCACCAGAACTGGGCAACTATGAAGTAACTCGATTGCAATGAAGTTAAAACTGCAATGACATGATTACCTGATTGGTGTAAGGGGATGCGTGGTCTCGAGGCTTGGTGTCCGCCCCAAGTGCTAGAGGTTCCGGGTTTAGTCCCCGGTAAGGGCTGTGATTTTTTCACGTGGACTTGGACTTCTAGTAATTCCCCATGGTCTCTGGGCAGTGTCGGCGTCTGTGGCTTAGGCGTTGCAAACAAGCTTCGTAATGCCGGGGTGCCAGGTTCGATCCCAGCTGTGGGCCTTGCTACTTGCGTTGGTTTCAACAGTGGTATCGAGAAGCCGACCGCCCAGAAAGCAATGGCAAATTACTGGACGTAGATTTGCCTAGAAAAACCACATCAGCCAAAAAATGCTGGGGTTGGTTCTGCAACGTCCTGTAAAGGATACGCAACTAACTTTTAACTCTGAGAAGTGAAATCAGACGCCCGTTTGCATAGTTCGCACTTAAATAAATCCCTTGGCAGTATTTCAGGATCCTCGCCGGTGCTGAGCCTGTGCACTGTGCTGAGCTTCTTCAAACTTAGACTTGAGTTAGAAGAAAGAACGGAGCACTTATGGGTTACTACCCGTGTGTCATGATGTTGATCCGTTGTCCAAACCTCAAACCTCTAATTAGGTTTTTAAAAAAAGTTAATATCTGTAACTCGTCCTTGCTGCCAAAAAAAATTGAGAACCATTGCATTTTTTGGTGTCACTCCAGGGGTTCCTCGACATTGCCCTCCATCTCCCGAAAGCGCACTATCAATTTTGTTGATGGGATAAAAAACCGCGACGTTTGCTCGATGCGTTTCCAGTATCGGTGCTATTTCTCGTGCATGCGTTCTGAGCACAAAGTGCTTCTGTGTGCTCCACCCATCAACTATCTCAGACATATTGTTGCTGCATTTGTAGAGATCGGCTCGAAGACAAGCGCTGTGAGTCACGTCCATGTGTTTAAACGATACCCGCGCGCCGTTAGCTGGAACAACAGTTCTTATGTCTGCTAGGCTACATACGCCCGGGGTCTACGGCATTTTAATATCTGTCTGGAAAAATATATACACCGCTGTTTGTTATGTCTTGTCTACCAATACATATATCTAAAGATCTACCTACATACCTAACAACCTACTAGCCGGGGGCGCCTGCACCTGGAGATTCAGGCCCTTGGCACCTCCTACCCCCCTCCCATCCCCACCCCACCCCATCCACATTTTTTAGCTGTCCCTGCCTACCAGCCTGCCTGTCTTTACCTCCCTACCTCTATGTCTACCAACTTCCTTATCTACAACCTCTCTAACTCTCTGTATAAGTACCTCCCTGTCTACCAACTTAATTGTCTGCCAACCTCCTAACCTCACAGTCAACCAACCTCCCTGTCTATCAACCTCCCTGTCAATCAAACTTCCTGTCTACCAACATCCCTGTCTACCAACCTGCTTGTCTACAAACCTTCTTGCCTGCCAACCTTCCTGTCTAACAACATCCCTGTCTACCAACCTGCTTGTCTGCCAACTTCCCTGTCTACCAAACTTCCTATCTACCAATCTCCTTGTCTACTAGCCTTTCTACCTATCCATATCCGTGTATAGCTACCTCCTTTCCTAGCAGTCTTCCTACCTACACACACACACACACACACACACACACACACACACACACACACACACATTAGGCAAGAACTTCAGTCAGGAATGCCGACCCAACGGAAACACTGGGAAAGAGGGAGGGTGCTTAGCTTCGTAAATGTTTCAGTAAGAAAACCTCAAGGGCTTATCTTGTTTAAGTGAATATTATTATTATTTATTGTTACTACTACTACTACTATGCGCTAAGTAGTAAATAAATATAATAACATATTTGAAGCAGTATGATATCCGTTAACAAATACTTACAAATAGAACTCCTATACATAGTTTAGCTGGATACGAGGGATTAACGTCTCCTTGTTAATTCTCTAGGAGGCCACGCCCTTTCGCCCCCCCCCCCCTTTTTCCCATGTGGAATGGGCTCTAGATGTCAGATCTCCCAAGCTGTGGCTTAGTCATAATTGTGTCATCACCTTCTCGGCATGCGTCACTGCCATTGAATTCCGGCTGTTTTGGTTTGGTTTGCTTTATACAACGTATCAACATCATGGCTCAATGGTAGTTCCGTAGCATCGCTGCTGATCATAAAATAATTTAGGTAGATTTTAAACTCAAAATTTTGCCTGGGTAGCACCGTTATTCCTGTGTGATCCCAGTGCTAACTTATGGTTGTGAGAGTTGGAAATCATCAGTATCAATCGATAAGAAACTAGTCGCTTTCGAGAATAGATGCCTCCGAAAGCTATTGAATGTTCACTGGTCGGACTTTAGGTCCAATACATCTATAAGACAGGAAACAAAACAAAAATATGTGTCTGATTTTATCAGAATGCGTCGCTGGAATTACATCGGTCACGTACTCAGAATGGACATACAGAGACTTCCCCACCAAGCCTTCATATGGTCACCAGAGGGTAAAAGAAAACAGGGAAGACCAAAAGAAACTCTCCGTAGAACCATCACAAGGGAGAGCTCAACCATGGGTCTCAGTCGCACTCAAGACCTACATCAAGTGGCAACGAACCGACAGACGTGGAAAGCTATGACCTCTGCCCTATGCGCCATCTTTGGCACAAGAGGAATAACTAACTAACTAACTAAGCACCGTTAGTTTTCGATTTTTAGCTGCCGAGGAATTTTTTACGTGCGCAACAATACACACGGGAGTCCGATCCTACTACCCAGAGACAATGGAAAATTACTAGAATTTCACTTGAAAAAAATCCCAGCCTTCCCCGGGGCCTAAACATGGGACCTCCAGCACTCGAGGCGGATGCCATACCATGAGACCACTCAGCCCCTGGCTGTACACAACTGTAGGGCAGTTGCCACAGAGGGCTACATGTTCTCCTGGAATTTGAGATCTAGTCATGTGCCATCAACAACAACCATAGATTTTAGTAGCCACGGCGCATTGCACAATGTGTCACTTTGTTTATATGAGTGATATGAGCCTTCATACAGGAATGGCAAACTAAATGCTCCCTTTTACAAATTAGATTAACTTTTTTTGCAAATAAAATATACTATTTTGCAAGTTAAATTCACCCTTTCGCACATCGTTTTCCCCCCTCCAAATATGTCGTGCCTAACTGACTTGTTTCCCTTCATTTCTTAGTAACCATTTGTAGGCTGTGCGAGGGTTGGGGATGTCTCTCTGCTTAAGTGTTCAACCCGTTGGCTTAGTACTCTGACGTGGAAATCACATAATGTGTAGCTTACTGACCCATCGAAAAAAAATAAATTTGTCAACCTCAGCAAAATCTTGAAGCTTACACATGCAAAGAAAGAAAAGATATTCTTCTTCTTCTTTCGTTCGCCTGAAATAAGTTATCTATATCAACAGTTTTGTCTCTTATATAAATTTCACTGTCGTTGTTAGTTCATTCAGTGGTCCATAGAGTTTACGTTCCACTGTTATTCTTTCTGGCCAAAAGGTTTGCCTTAATGTGTCAAAATCGGTGCAGTCCTGGAGTACATGCTCTGCGGTCTGGGGCACATTTCCACAGGTGCACATGGCTGATACACCTATCTTGAATTTTGTGTACATGTGGTTACGTAATCGGTTGTGCCCTGTTCTGAGGCGGAAGATAATGACTTGTTCTGGTCTGTCCATAATAAAATAGTCGTCTTGTGCTGGGGCTGGTGGTTTCCTGATCGATTTAATGATTCTTTTCTTTTGGTGGTACGTGACTGGTACATCTGGCTGCTCTTTTTTCGCACCTTCCCCTGCCAGTTGATCAGCTTTCTCATTTCCAGGCACTCCACAATGAGACGGTATCCACTGCATTACGACTCTTCGCTGAGCGCTGAGTTGTGTCAGCAGTGTTTGCAATTCTGGTAGTTTCCTAAACTGGAGTGCTTCAAGTACTGATTTAGCATCTGTGAGCATTACCACATACTGTAAGCCAAGGTTGGTATTTAGCAGTTTCTCTGTAGCTATCTTAATAGCCTGGGTTTCTGCATCATAGTTATGGCAGTACTTCCCGGTTGGTACGCTGGACTTATCTCTAGTACCATCTGGGAATTCGATGTACACTCCAGCACCACCATTTCTAACTGCACTTTCTGCGGACTCATCTGTATAGACTCGGACCCATTGTTCTTGTGGGTATTCTTCATCAATATAACTGAGGGTGGCCATTTTGCGTTGTACACTATCTTGCTCTTTCTTGTCAAATATCCCTTTCACATTTGTCTGGATTTGTACAGTTAGTTTACATTTTTCTCTCCGTGGGGTTTGTTCCGGAATACTTTTAAGTGGGCAGCCAATTTCTGGAAGGTCAGGAGTTTGTCTACACATTCTTTTTGCTTGGTGTATAAAGCTGCTTCTTTTTAACCGTCCCAAGGCTAGGTTCTTAAATCTATTTTCCATCGGGTGATCTGGCATACTGAGGAACTTTTCAGCTTGTATTTGCAACTTTGTATCTCTGCGTTCTCTCAGTGCCTGTGTTTTCCCAGCTTTCTCCATTTCTAATATGGGAGTTGATTTCATCCCTCCTGTGATGACTCTGAGCGCTTGATTTTGCACTTTGTCTAACTCCTTTAATGTAGTACTAGATGCTGAACACCATGCAGTTGACCCATATTCCAAGTGTGGTTGTATGCTCTGCTTGTATACTTTATTGAGTATTTTCCCATCTGCTCCCCATGTGATTCCACTTAGTTTTCTTAGTATTGCTGTCTTCCTCCTGGCTTTGGTTGCTGCCTTGTTGATATGTTTTCTCCATGTCGACCTGTCATCAAATGTGACTCCTTGGTATGTGGGCTCTTTATCATATCTCAGGGATATTTCGTTTATTTTGATGGTGCCGGCTTTTTGCTTTGGGGAGAGGGTGAATAGTGTGGTGCTACATTTGTCTGTGTTGATGCTGACACACCATCTATTGGCCCATGCCTCAAGTGCATTTGTAGCCCGCTGTAGTGTTTTTGTGGCTATCGTTGCATGTTCATTGGTGCACCACAGTGCCAGGTCGTCGGCGTACATTGCCATTTTGATTCCATTTGGTATCTCAGCAACCAGATCGTTGATAAATAAAAAGGAAAAAGTGTGGGCGACAGGACACCACCTTGAGGGACGCCTTGTCGCAGTAGAACTTTTTTACTTTTAAAACCATCAACCTGTACCCGGGCTCTTCTGTTATGTAGATATGCTTTATCCAATTGTACATTTTCCCATTATTTTATAGTTTCTCAATTTCTTCAAAAGCCCCTCCTTCCAAACCTCATCAAAAGCTTTCCTTAAATCTATCCATGCCGCGAGTACCAGTTTCTTATCTTGAAAAGCATCCTCTATTTCTTGGGAGAGGTATGTTGTCTGGTCTTCCGTAGAATAGAACTTTCTAAAGCCCGCCTGCTGTGGTGTAATGATGTTTTCACTTTCAATGTACCACTGTAGTCTGAAGTTGGTGATGCGCTCCATTGTTTTACAGAGACAACTTGTGAGGCTGATTGGTCTGTAGTTGGAGGCATTAGAACTGTCTTTCCCAGGCTTTATGAGGGGTATCATAATTGCCTCTCTCCAGATCTGTGGAACATTCCCTGTTGCCCAGCAAGCATTAAATATCTGTAAAAGCTTTGTTTTGGCTACTTGTCCTAAGTTTCTGATCATTTCGTTTGATATACCATCTGCTCCTGGTGACTTCCGCATTTTCAGCTTTGAAATGGCCAACTCCAGTTCATTAAGTGAAATTGGCACCTCTAGCGCCTCTGATGTTATTTCTTTCTGACTTCTAAATTGTGTCTTTTCTTGAATTTCGTGTTTTTTCTCTGAACTGATTTCAATGTCGTTATCTAAAGCAAAAGTGTCCGCAAATAGGTTGGCTGCCTCTTTTCCTGTGACCATGTTTCCATCTTTTTGCAGCGTGATCTTTGAGTTCCACCCTGTGTCCTCATCATTAATTTGTTTCACAAGCTTCCATAACTTTCTTGTGTCTTTTTCAAAGTTCAGCGACCTTGTTTTTCTCCTGCCAGCTTGCCCTTCTAACCTGCAGCTTTGCCCTTACAAATTTTGCTTTTGCATGCTGGTAGTTATTGTGATGTTCTTGGTTTGGCCTGGTCTCTGCTATCTTTCTGGATGTTTCTACTTCGTTATGTAAATTTTCTAGCTCATTACTCCAGTATGGCTTATAATGCTTACGGGCACCTCTTGGTATTGATTCTCCTGCTGCCTTTAGTACGCATTTGTTAAATTCTTTAACTACTTTGTTTATATCCTGGTCTACGCTGAGACTTCCAAGCAGTATACTGGTACGGTGCTTGAACATTGTCCAGTCAGCCTTCTTGTAGTTCCACCTTGGCAGCGTACTAGTTTCTCTGACCTTCTCATTTTCTACATTCAGGAAGACCGGTCGATGGTCACTGCCTCCCAGTTAATTTCCAACAACTCGTTTAATGTTCCATTCCAGATCTGGAGAGTGAAATGCTAGGTCTGGGGTAGTAGTGGTGTGCCACGACCTCGAGTAGAATGTGGGTGGATCAGTTGGCCTATTAATAAGAACAAATCTGTTCTCATCCTGCCACTCCTCCAGTTTCTCTCCTCTCTGGTCTATATGGTCATATCCCCAGCTTTGTGAGTGGCTGTTAAAGTCTCCACATAGAATCATCTTTTCTTCCACTGGGATTGTGTCTAAAGCCTGGGGACGATCACTTGGGCAGTAATAATTGATCAGGTAGAAGTCTGCATTTCCAGTTTGTAGTTTCAGAATCTGATATTCTGCTCCATCCATATATACTTCAGTCTGGCACGCAGTGATATTGTTCCTCACAAGAGTCAATATTCCACCCTTTTTCCTGCCTTTCCGGTCTGATCGGAAGCACTGAAAACCTCTGATTTTGAAGACTGTGTCTTCAGTGAGGTGGGTTTCCTGTAGACAGCATATATGAATCTGTTCCTCATTTAGAATATTCTCTAACTCAAAGAAAAAGATATAAGGCTTATGGAAATTTTTTGACAATGAGGAAATATTATTTAAAACATTAGAAGCTATTTAAAATTATAATATATTGATTATTAGAAGCTATTTAATTATTAGAATCTATTGATTATAGGAAGCTATTTATTATTGCAGTCTATTGATTATAGGAAGCTATTTTTTTATTGGAATCTATTGATTATTAGAAGCTATTTATGATTGGAATCTATTGATTATTAGAAGCTATTGCAATATATTGATTATTAGAAGCTATTGCAATATATTGATTATTAGAAGCTATTGCAATCTATTGATTATTAGAAGCTATTTTAATTATCATGAGTGAATATTTCAAGTAGGGTAAATAAAAAATAAAAAAAACTCCTTGTGTAACATTGCAAACCTATTGTCGGAAGTGGGCCTTACTATGAGAAACGATTTAAATGTAAATTCCTTGTAAATGAGTCTACAGGGAAAGGAAATTGTGGAGATGCTAATAGATTTGACACGAATATAACGATATTTACAAACCATTTTTTAACGGAACCCAAGTTAAATCAATTATCAAATGTTTGAACAAATATGGCATGCCGTCACAAATAAATCTGGCTAAATCTGGCTTCAAAAAAATTACAGATAAAAACATGTGACGTGGCACAAAAGAAAGAAAAGAGAAAAGGCGGAATTTCAATTGATGAGGAAGTAATCTATTGAGTTGAGTCAAGAATTGACATCACAGCACTCGGGGCATTCCCATGCGTGCTCAGTCATCATCTTTAAAAGCCGGCGCAGAGTTCCAATACTGATGGTACTGGTCACAATCTGGTTATATGTCCGTCTTGCCTTTCCTCTGAGTGTAGTGAGCCGGCCATACCATCTGGTTACACGCAGATGCCTCATTCTCTCCAGCCGATAATAATCGTCTTTCTCTACTGATTTCGTTGCTTGTCCCCGAAGGGCCTTAACCACATCTGCCTTTATATGTATCAGTTCACCACGTAGTGGTGCAGAGCAAGCCAGTCTATCTGTTCATTACCCACCACGCCTGCATAACCTGGAGAAAAGATCCAAAGTATACTCACTACCCATGACCTTGCTACTCTGCTCGAAGCACCCCTGTCTTCACCTTTCTCAGCAGGAAGCAATTTGTTATTAGAATATATTAGAAGCTACTTTAATAGAATCCACAATGCACAAGGGTGTAGAGATGCTAATACACTATGCAGACACATACGTGACGAGATTTACAGAAGAAAGCTAGTGATGTGGTGCAAAAGAAGAGGAAGATGGCGAAGATAGTAATTTGACATGAAAGACATTTATTTTTTATTAAAAGCTGGAGAAATATAAAGCCAGTAGAATGGAATCTTCGAGGTTAAACAAATGTGTACAGATGCTAACAGACTACACAAAAACATGCAGATTTACAAATAGAAAGTAATGAGGCGGCACGGATAAAAATGAAAACAGCATATAAATTCCTTTGATAAGAAGGAGACTGAAAGGGAAAGAAAGAAACTAAGAAGGCCTGGTTGCTTGTAGTTGAAAATCTACGTACATGAATAAGTAGGTTGTAGTTTCTTATGAAGAAATAGAAAATATAACAGATTTCAAATACTTGGGCTCTTTAGTGAATAACAGTGGCGACTGCTCGAAAGAAGTCAGAAGAAGACTTGCATTAGCTAGCAATCAAAATATTAAACAGCATAAAAAAACCTATAGCAAAGCGCTAGACAATTGGTCAAAGTTAAAATCATGCATTTTTCCTGTGGCAACTAACGGTTGCGAGTCATGGACACTCACTCAACCACAGAAAAAAAAGGTTGTAGCTTTTGAATTAAAAGGTGATGGAAACATTCATGGATCAAGAAGAGGTAAAGCATAGACATTCTAAACGAGATGAACATCAGGGAGAACTGGCTCATAAACAGCATCCTGTCCCAAATGTATTTTGGCCACATTAGGCGTCATGGTGGCTTGGAAAAGACGGTGACAGAGGGTGCAATTTCTGGAAGGCGAGGCAGGGGTCGACCACCACAAAGATGGAAAAGGACATTAAAGAAGCATTAACATAAAAAGCATATGGGCTGGAGAGCTGATAGGGAAAGGGATACTTTCATGCATGCCGTAAAGAGAGCTACGTCTGTAAAGGACTTGTTGATTTCCTATTTACATATATTATTATTTATCATAATTTACAAATAAGCATGCATTTTTATGTATATCAGTGGCAAACCGTGATTGTAGCTTCAGTAACATCGCCGCTCACAGTTTCAATTTCAAAAGCAAATTGCAAAATTTTGCAATTTATTAATAATATTCATTATTTACTACAAAATGCCCCACTCGGTTTACATCTTCAACATAGCAAAAAGAACGATCGCTAGATGCTAACGCCATTCATGCAAAAAACTGTAACGTTTAAAAGCTACCAGTTACCTGTACTACGATGCTAGTTGTGGACGCATCCGTCAACAGCGAAACAGCGAGTATGAAAATATCACGTGATACTCTATCCAGCTTTTATTGTTACGCGCTAACGCTTAGACATGCAAATTGCTCACGCCTCATAACTGTGTGTGTTAACCCGTGAGGCTCTGTTCAGTGTGTGTAAATGTGTGTGAATGACGCTCTGCAGAAATCAGTGGCCATGCTTGCATTCTATTTGGCTGAAAATTAAATACTAAGATTGTCTTCTGGAACCTTCCCACTACTGTACAAACAAGTACCGGTATATCCGCCTGAGAGAGGTCAAGGGTGCTGGAATGGACTGCCAGCCATGTGTGAGGAATTACAACAAAAATTGATGATGATGGTGGTGGTGGTGGTGGCGGTAGTGGTGCGTTAGTGGTTGTGATGATGATGATGATGATGATGATGATGATGATGATGATGAATGTGTGAATGCTTTTATGTCTATCAAGAAAGAAATTTCTTTACAAAGAGGGATGCTATACAATGAAATCAAAAAAGAACATTTCCTTTTAATAATGTGTCTACATTGCTGGTTTCTCTTTCTCCCTATTTAAGAATCAAATAAACGTTACAGTTCCACACAGTGTGAACCCAGCCAGACCAGACATAAATCCACACCTGGTCTATTACTTTTATCACCGTTGTTTGAAGTTACCCTCTTGTTTATCAACGGTGCTTTTAAAAATATCGTTCTAAACTCCAAGCATGAACTCAACAGGCAGGCTGGGGAAATCTGTCTATCTTGCTGTCTGCTTTTCAAGGCAAACACTTGGGGTTCAGATACTACCTTCAACTGGTAAGCGCGGCCAGGGAAGATTTCCCGACTAAGGCAGATCTAGGGAATCTCAGCGTGGCCAGTGTGGTCTCTTTTAGTCATGACGGAAAGAAGAGGACGAGGAGAACATAAAAATGGAGGAAACAGTAGAAAAAGAAATAAAGAAGAGGTTAGGAAGATGAGAATGAAGAAGAAGAAGAAGAAGAAGAAGAAGAAGAAGAAGAAGAAGAAGAAGAAGAAGAAGAAGAAGAAGAAGAAGAAGAAGAAGAAGAAAAAGAAGAAGAAATATGTGACAATTAGCCTCTGTACATTTGTTCGTTTCCGTGTGATGCTTCTCAAGTGTATACAGACTCAAAAAAGTTCGTTGCTTATCTTTTACAGGAGTTGCAGAGCCAACCCCAGAGTTGTTTAGGCTGTTATGGTATTTCTAGCAAAGTTACGTTCAGTATTTTGACTGTGCACTGCTAACGGTCAGCTTTCGGTTCCACTGTCAAAACCAACGCAAGATTGTTTGCTGCCAAATCGTCTTTAGCTGTGATCGAACCCGGCATCCCGGCATTACTTATCGTGTTTGCAACGTCTAGGCCACAAGCGCCGACATCTAGACTCAAGTGACTGTTTCATGAAACTATATTTGTAAAACAAACGAAAAATAAAGTAAAGGTCCCTTTCCCACGCATTTAGACGTATTGCGCATAGAGAGCTAGACCTATATTTTATAGACATTTCGGCCCTCAGTGTGCGGTGTGATCAGCATCACGTCGGCCGCCTTTACTTCACAGGACTATACCTGGTTCCCACTCAAGGCTGTGCGACCTGGGAGCCAAGATCGTTAAAGTCCAGCTTCGTCACGATACGAACCCACGACCTCCCGATCTGCAGGCGAGGATCTAGCCGCTACACAATAACGACTCCCAAGTATATATGTCTCCTCCGTAAAATTGTCTGCTAAGTAGATAAAAGGAGAAATACTGACATCTTAAAAGATGTGAACATCAATGGAGATTGGCTCATAAACAGCATCCTGTCTTGGAAGCTGAAATATTTTGGTCATATCAAGCGCCACGACGAGGCGGAAGAGCTGACGAGAGACCGAGTTTCTTTTGGGGGCAGACTGTGATGAGAGCGACGTTCTGTAAAGTACATGCTACGTGGTGATGAGATAAACACATGTACTGACAGAAAAGAGAAATAATTTTCACACGCATCGATAGATACTTATAAATGAAATCTATCAAAGGTAAGAGTAACTGACTTTGATACAACTAGAAATTGGTGTGTTCCATTCAGTAAAAGTTTCAAGAGAAGACAATTGACTGACTGACTGACTGACTTTCTACTCCACCAGGACATCACACAAGCGATAAACACCCGATGACACAAAGTGCCACCATGCGGATGAGGATCGCCGTGGAGAGGTCCCAGAAACCGCGTTCAGACATTTGGCCATATTTATGGCCTGCCTATATTGCGGCCCCCGGCAAAAGCCAGGGTGGAGCTTCAAATAAAAAATTTCATCCTGAAGAGGACGATAGAGGTT
Source organism: Candidula unifasciata (assembly GCA_905116865.2). Taxonomy (NCBI): domain Eukaryota; kingdom Metazoa; phylum Mollusca; class Gastropoda; order Stylommatophora; family Geomitridae; genus Candidula; species Candidula unifasciata. Next base: position 425,044 of record CAJHNH020006224.1, on the reverse strand, counting down.
AAAAGACAATTGAAACCCTTTACACAATTTTGTGAAGGAAAGGGAGCCTAGGCATTTTATAAATGTGTTATGTGAGGGGGCATTTAGCCACCTTACAAATTTGGAAAAGGGGGGGGGGGGGAGGAGGTTGGTGTGTCAAAGGCCTGAACTCCACGTTCAGGCGTCCATGCACCACTTAAAACAAATATGGTTACATGTAGCCCAGCAGGGGCAGGTAATCGACCGCTCAGAGCACGAACATAGTTCCAGTGATGATATTCCCTTTGCTCTAACACCACCCCCCCCCCCACCCCCCCCACACACACACACACACTAGACATCCATCAACATGATACATGTATTCGCAACACCAAACAATGGCTTGCTAAACCGAACCCACAAGCCTAAGTGAGTCAGGCAAATGACCTAATTACTTCGCCACTGAGACACCAAGAAAGCCCCCCGTCACCAGAGGGTGAGAACCGCTGTTCCGATGAGTCACCGACAAACAATTCTGCAGTGAGTTCTGGAGGCCAAGATTATCTGACAGTTGAGAAGATAGATAAGTGTCCGGGACTTCTTTTTTTTTTTTTCACACCCCTCCGGGTACACGTGAATAGTAAGAAGTGTTTTAATATCGCGAATACAGTAGGAATTTGAAGTTAATTAATATTCGCCGACCTCTACGTTATGTTCGCTTAAAATGTGTCTGCTTATTTGATTCACAGGGGTGCTTTCCTGTGGCGAGGTGGTCAAGCCGTTTGCCTCGCGCTCTAAAGGTCGTCGTTCGTTTCACCGCGGGGCCGTTTAATTCAAGAGAGCAATTTTTATGCAGATTCCTGGGTATTGTTGCCGGACCTACTGAGTTCGTGCTCTGTGTGGCACAGCCAGCTAGCTGGTCTGCAGAAAGAGAGAGAGAGAGAGAGAGAGAGAGAGAGAGAGAGAGAGAGAGAGAGAGAGAGAGAGAGAGGGAGAGAGAGAGAGAGAGAGAGAGACTGGGAGAAAACCCGGTGCAATGAAGTTGATCCTCTCACCTGTGGATTCACAGTAGGAGACGTTAGCATCAATTCACCCACTGACACTGGTCCACAGGTTGCTTCGTAACCGTTTTCTGGGCAATATGCTTAGACGGTTGAACAGGTTTTCTAGGATTCGTAAATGTTTGATTCTCATCCTTGAGACGCTAATCGCACGGACTGCAACCCTGGAGAGACCAACTTAAACAAAACAATTGGACAATTATGGTAGTTTAAAAAAGAAATGGGCCTGCCGAAAAAAAGCATGTCGTAAGAGTCGACTAAATGGGAGCTTCCTTCGAAGTCGAAACACATCTCCCTGTTGGGCAAGGAACCAACAGTCTTCATGCAAATGAGGCAGACCTGTGAAACAGATGTGCGTGCAACACTCAGTTTCTGGAACATGACTAGAGTTTAGAAGATGACGAACAACCAGAACTTTCAGCCGGAGTTTAAAGCCGGGAAGGCAACAACTAAAAAAAAAAGATTTCTTTTTCTTCTTCTCCCTAATGTCCACGTCGTGTGGCGTTGGTTTTCATGTCTAGCCACGACCCTTTGTATCGTGTACTTGCAATCAACTCTGACACAATTGATCTTCTATCTATGTCATGATGTCAGCTATCCCGCATCTTTTCTCTCAGTCTCCCTCTGCCTCTCCTCCTCTCCAACTTTCCGACTTTCACAACATACTGCAGTTTTATCCTTCTCATCACCTGACCAGAGAAGGTAGATTGTCTCTTATCTAATGTGGGCAACATTTTTCTCCTTTAGTCAGTATTTTGTTTTTTTTCAAGACATCCTCATCACTCTTTTTATCTGTCCAGGGTACTCTCATCTATCTATCTATCTATCTATCTATCTATCTATCTATCTATCTATCTATCTATCTATCTATCTATCTATCTATCTATCTATCTATCTATCTATCTATCTATCTATCTATCTATCTATCTATCTATCTATCTATCTATCTATCTATCTATCTATCTATCTATCTATCTATCTATCTATCTATCTATCTATCTATCTATCTATCTATCTATCTATCTATCTATCTATCTATCTATCTATCTATCTATCTATCTATCTATCTATCTATCTATCTATCTATCTATCTATCTATCTATCTATCTATCTATCTATCTATCTATCTATCTATCTATCTATCTATCTATCTATCTATCTATCTATCTATCTATCTATCTATCTATCTATCTATCTATCTATCTATCTATCTATCTATCTATCTATCTATCTATCTATCTATCTATCTATCTATCTATCTATCTATCTATCTATCTATCTATCTATCTATCTATCTATCTATCTATCTATCTATCTATCTATCTATCTATCTATCTATCTATCTATCTATCTATCTATCTATCTATCTATCTATCTATCTATCTATCTATCTATCTATCTATCTATCTATCTATCTATCTATCTATCTATCTATCTATCTATCTATCTATCTATCTATCTATCTATCTATCTATCTATCTATAGGAAACTAAAATAGGAAACAAATAATCTGTTACAATAAATCACTATCGCAAGCCACTGAATTAAATACTGGGGTACCTCAAGGCTCGATTCTCAGTCCTCTGTTATTCAATATCTACATAAATGACCTTTCTTTATGTCTGTCGTCGTCCTGCGATTTATTCGCAGACGACTGTACCATCTATGCAAATGCTCAAACATGTAATTTACTAGAGTCCTCATTACAACAAGAATTAAATAATGTAGTCCAATGGAGCAGTGCAAACCGTATGCAAATAAACATTAATAAAACCAAATCTATGCTCATAACGACCAGGCAAAAACTATACAGTTTAAATTCTCAGAGAACGCTTCAACTCTACATTGGGGGCACTCAAGTAGAAAATGTAACTGAGCACAAGACACTGGGGTTGGTAATCGATGCAAATCTAACATTCAACTCACACGTACAAGCACTTGTGAAACAAACAGCTAAAAAGGTTTACCAGCTTGCAAAAATTAAAAACTTTCTTGATGAACACTCAAGAAAGATATTCTATATTTCTCACATCCAGACACATGTAGACTATTGCTCTACAATATGGGATGGCTGTTCCAGCTCTGTTATCAAGCGACTCACACCACTGCAAAAGCGCGCCATTCACTTAATTAGTAACAATCATGGAACACTGAGCTCCGAAACATATAAAGGTCTTAGACTACTACCGCTTCGCGAACGTTTACTTTTCAATAAGGCAAAATATACTTACAGAATATTATCTCAAAAGGCTCCATGTTACTTATGGCCGTTGTTCAAATATAATGAACGCCATAGTAAGCGTCTAAACATATTACACATCCCTAAACCTAGGATAGACCTTTATAAAACAAGTCTGTCATATTCCGCAGCTCAATTGTGGAACTATCTACCACAGCAAATCAAAAGTACCACTAGTCCATATACATACAATCGGAAACTGTTCGAATATTATCTGAGCACCGATTATATGCCCCCATAGAAGATAAAACATATGTGAAAAATAGCGCTCATCTTTCTTAGATTTGTTACAACTAATACGTTTTACTGTAGTTAGAAATGTGCACATTCCAGTGCTTGTATTGATTATTTTGATGCTATTGCTAACTTTTAATATTACTTGATGTGTGAATGAAATGATGTAAGAATGGAGGGAGACCTCGAAGGGCAGAATGTTAGACGGGCCTGCGTGCCCAATTCTTAACCCTTTAAAAATAAAGTTTGTTCGTTCGTTCGTTCGTTCGTTCGTTCTATCTATCTATCTATCTATCTATCTATCTATCTATCTATCTATCTATCTATCTATCTATCTATCTATCTATCTATCTATCTATCTATCTATCTATCTATCTATCTATCTATCTATCTATCTATCTATCTATCTATCTATCTATCTATCTATCTATCTATCTATCTATCTATCTATCTATCTATCTATCTATCTATCTATCTATCTATCTATCTATTGTCTTCTTCACATTTACCGGGTTGCAGCCCAGTGTCGTGGTTTAGAATATTTGTTTTGTGCCTCTCGCGTGATTTGAGTGACAGTTTTCTAGATCTTCTGGTCGTATTCAGCTACTCCATCTATCCATTTTTCCTGGGTCTTCCTCTGGCCTTTCTTCCCGATGTTCTACTGTAAAAGGCCTTATAGGCAATCTGATCCGGTTGCATTCTTACTAAATGACCAAACCACTTCTTTCTCTGTCTTTCAATATGTTTCATGCATGAGCTTGTTCCAACTTTGTCTCTAATGCTGATGTTTGTGACTCTGTCTCTTCGTGTATTGTTGGTGACTCTTCGGAGACATCGCATTTCACACGTAGTTATTTTTTGCATATGTGATTTGTTCATTGTCCACGTTTGGCACTGAAAACATAACGTAGGGATGAAAATGCTGTTGATCATCCGTTGTTTGGCTGGTAACGAGATCCTTGGATGACGAAGAAATGGGGCCAGTTGGTAGTTGACTGCATTGGCTTTTTGAACTCTAGCCTGTATCTCTTTATCTAGTACTCTCCTCATTCGTCTATAATTGCTTCCAAATAATTATGGAGTGTTCTTAAGTTAAGTGTACAAAAACTGAAGTAATGCAGGTCGGTGAGAGGCCTAGCTGCTACATATGAATTTTGATGCATCCTTATAGAACAGGTCCTTACTCGCATAGGTCTGCAGGTTATATCTGACTGATGTAGCCGTTACTGGTGCCATAATTATAAATATTTTTGAGGTTGAATGGGGTATCTGGGATTTGCCTTGTTGGTCTGCCATCCAGAAGCAGATTCTTTAATCTCACGATGTTAATGGTGAACCTCTAAGAACAAGTATGGAAAAGACAAGACAATCTTACCGCACTCGACTACAGATTACTCTGCACTGATGTCGTCGAAACGGGGTTCTCATTAAGACGTCTTTAGAACGAAGGAACTTTATTTTCAGAGGGTCTCATATTTATTGGTCACTCAGGCCCGTCGTACATTCATCAACATTATAGAACGGGATGCCTGAAAACTGCATTGCTGGCGTACCACCCAGATAGAGATATTCTTTATCTCAGCGTGGTGGTGCTTAAAGAAGCATCATGGATGGGGACACCGATCGATCGATATATAGTCAGATACTAGTTGTCTGAAGCCCCATGTATGGGGCGGAATCATGGAGAACAACTAAGGCAGTTACTAATAAACTACGGACATTCATTAACTAGTGCCTGCGCAGAACATAGGGAATTAAATGGTATGATAGAATCACTAATGTAGAGTTTTGGGAGAGAACTAAGCAAGCGCCGGTGGACCAGGAGGTGGAGAAAAGAAGCTGGCGTTGGATGGGATACACAATAAGAAAACCGGAGAACAATATATCTAGAATATCTTTGCATTGGAACTCACAGGGACATAGGAATAAAGGAAGGCCAAAAAAAAAATGGAAAAGGGAGCTGGAGAATAAAGTTAGAAAGATGGGGAGGATATAGGGAGAGCTGCATGCGATAGCAAAGGATAGAACGACTTGGTGTGAGTTGGTTGAGGGCCTATGCTCCTTTGGGGGCTAGAAAGGCAAAAGAAGAAGACTTCTCTAAAGCAAGTTAATGATCATAAATAGCTAGGGAGTATTTTCTTCAGATAGAAATAAGTTGCCAAAGGATACATTTGTACCGCTGTTCTCTACGTCTTCCCCTGCTATTTTAGCAGTATATAGAAAGTAAAGAATAACGAAAACGAAGCATGTAACTACAAAGATAACAGCACTAGGGCGGATACATCTACAACATGTTATTAACACCAGATAAAAGTTGCAAACAGATTCACAAGAAACAGATTTCTAGCACGAAGAAAAGGTTAGTCTGCATAGAAAGATGGGGGCGTACTGACCTGGGTTACAACACAGTTCCAGAAAGCAGTGCAGACATGCATTACAAATACAGTCAAACCACCAAGTCGCTTAAAACGAACATGAACAACAGTTATAGTTCACATGGCTGCCTCTCTCTAGCACAGACATAACTAAATATTTACTCTAAAACTAAACAAAGGCGTCGGCTACGGTCACAGTTGGTTGCCGGGATTATTAATATCCGTTGTTATATATTTTCTTCCTTTGTTATCTTTATGGATTCATTGTAGTCCATTTGTCGTCTTTTTGTAGCACCCATATACATTAATAATCTCCTTGCCGTTGCCTCAGCATGCACAAAGGCGTTGGCTGCCAAACAAGTATCCTACTGCGATAATTTGTTTCACTTGATTTGTCTGCCTTTAATTGTTTTTTCTCTGGGGCTCCACGTTTTCTTCTCATCCCACTGGCAAGACATCGGCGTGGCTGCTTCTGGAAACTCAGTTGACAGACTCAATGAGTCTGATTTGTAAAACGGATGCATATGCAACACTTAGGTTCTGGAACAGGACTGCAGTCAAGAAGTGGATGAACAACCAGAACTTGCGCCAGAGTTTACAGCTGGTGACAGCGAAGAAGAAGATGAAGGAGGAGAAGAAGTTTCAAATATCCTGATCCATATATATGAACTATGTACTATTTATCGATACCGGAACGGTCCACCTTTAAATCTAGATAATTAGCATAGTGGAATACAAAGTATGAACTGAACCACTAGAATAGGGGTGGTTTGCTGGCTACATGACATGGTACCACTCTCATACTGTTGTCAAACTGATTACAAATTGCACACAAATTACCTTTTTTTTTTTTTTAAATATAAGAGTATTGTAGCTTAACGATAGCAATGTTTTCACAATAGGGTTTACGGGAGAAACATTCAGATAAAATATATTATCATTTCTTATCTATTCCGACCACCAGAAAGCGGGTGTAAAAATAAGCTAGGAGGGGCTGTAAACAGACGTTGCGTCTGTTTAGCTTACATTGTGTACTAGTTAGTGTACATTGATATGACACGACCCAAGGCATTTCTTTGTGTGAGTAGTTGCGCGAAAGGTCTGTACGTCTGCGGCGTGGAAAACAACCAAGCTGCTTCTTTGCCCGGTAATCCACGTCATCAGTGGCGTGAGAACCGGGAGCGGTCTGGAAGCGAGTTCGTCAAACGCACGTTTGAGCGGTTTTTGGCGAGGCAGGTAGGTCGGTGCTTTGCTAGCGAAATATAAAAAAAAAATCGTCCAGTTCAAGCAGCATCTCCCAAAGGGGAGCTTTTGGTTATAATTGTGATAAGGTTGTGTGTGCCATATAAAATGGCTAAGCATTGCACGTCACGAAGAGCCCTGAAAAAGACACCTGAAGCGTTAATGCGATCAGAGGAGACAGACCTAAACACTGTCCCGACCTGGCGACCCAGTTGTCGATGAGTGAGTGATGCTGACGAACTGGGGTGTATTGGCTGTTTCGAGCAGGGGTAATTACGGCTGATCTGTCTGTCCCAAAAAGCTGTACTTTGGAGAAGGATAAATTATGGTTTAAGTGAAATAGTATAGGCGATACTGAGTTTACGTCATCTTTTACTTCTTCTTCGCGTTCACCGTCTGCAAATTACGGTGGAAAGCTCTGGCTGTTCGTCCACCACTGAACTTAGTCTGGTTCCAGACCCTGAGGGTTAAGTGCACATCCGTTCTACCGATTGGGCATATATGTTTGCAGACTGTTGATTCCTTGCCTCTCAAGCAGATTTGCTCCGACTTCGAAGGAAAACCACTCATTTAGCCAACTTCTACGACATGCTATTGTAGAAGGAAGTGGGCCTATTCGTGTTTTTCTCCAAAATGGGGTCCCAGAACAGACACGGTGATAGCGCACCTCATGATTACAGAAACGTGTGTGTTTGGGGTCGGATGGGGCGGGAGAGGGGGCAAGGCAAGAAAGAGAATGCTGGACGAACAACCGGTTTAGGAATGACTGTGTTACGTTAGACGGAAGTCTTAGGGACAGAGTATGAAAATGAAGTATATAACGTCGTCAAATGAATTTGCTAAAAAGAGGCATTACACTAATTAAACAATAGTTACTGCTTTGGTTTAAAGCTGAATTGAGGAAAGATGGAAAGTACCAATTAAAATATTCATTATAACAGGAGTTGGAAATGCCATTATGTTCAGGAATTTGTGAGCTCAAGCACATTCAGACTCCACTGTCAGACTCCTTTCCTAACAAATTTTGTGAAGGTGAGACTAAGCACCCCCGCCCCTCATAATTCTAAAAGGGCTGAGCATTCATCCCTAGAAAACGTGTGCCGCCTCATCCTCCATTCTCATGCTGGATGTAGACAAGAAACAACAGAAGTCCTAGTATTATCTCGGGGAACAGCCATCGTGTAGCGGCTAGAGGATTCCTTCCGGATCGGATAAGATAAAGAGACGGATTTCAAGGAAGCAGTTACAATGGGAGACAAGAGTGAAAGATAAAGTTGTAGAGACAAGAAACATGAAGCAAGATGTGAGCGGAAGAATAAAGGAACGGTTAAAAAAAAAAGACGAATTAAGTTGATTAAATTTTACGAGATAGTGGAGGAAACAAAACTAAAGAAGATGAAAAGAGACAGTAGATAACGGTAATACTGACATAAATATTGAAGCATGTTAGTGAGCTGAGTTGTGTCAAGAATTGACATCACAGCACTCGGGGCATTCCCATGCATGCTCCGTCCTCATCTTCAGCAGCCAGTGCAGAGTTCCAATACCGATGGTACCGGTCACAATCTGGTTATATGTCCCTTGCCTTCCCTCTGAGTGTAGGAAGCCGGTCAGACCCTCTAGTTACACAAAGAGGCCTCATTCTCTCTAGGCCATAATAATCCTCTATCTCTACTGATTCCGTAGCTTGTTGCTAAAGGGCCTTGGCCACATCCACATTGTCATGTATCAATTCATCACCCAGTGGTATATTAGTGACTTTTATGGCGCTTGTGAAACTGCCTATGTTACCCATCTATTAAACACAACAACAACAACAACAAAATAACACATTCAAGTAGTGTAATCTTATTTGTTGTTTTTATCCTGTTTTATTCCCCATTTCACAAAGAACTGAGAAGAAAGTAATATATAAGAATCAAAAGAAAAACAAAACATATGAAATGGTGACAGTCAGAAAGTGGGATAACGGATAATCACCAGTGATGTACAATACTTTGGGAACTGGTGATACAAGCCAAGAGATCTTCAAAAAATATAGACAGAGGGGAAAAGATTGTCAATGACTGGAGCCATGTGGGACGGGAGAAAGTGTGTATAATTTACTTGCTAATATGGAAAAGAAAACACAAATAAGGCAGTGTGACATAAAAACAAAAAAGGGCGCTATATGCGCTCCTTTGTAACGCCGTTTTGATAATTGTTTTGCTATGAAACGAACAAGAAGGGGTAGCAGACTAGAAAATATCAAACACATAAAATTAATGAGAGAAAAAAAAAGACAGACAGACAGGCCGATAGACAGACAAACAGACAGACAGACAGACAGACAGACAGACAGACAGACAGACAGACAGACAGACAGACAGACAGACAGACAGACAGACAGACAGACAGACCGACCGACCGACCGACCGACCGAGATAATAGTTTAAGTACCCTTTTTCAGGCTTTCAGACGTAATGAAAATACAGGGTTAGACGTATATTTTGTCGACCAATCGGTACTTGGTGGATGATGTGGTCAATATCACAAGGGTCGCCTTTACTTCCCATGACTATACCTGGTACCCACACAAGGCAGGGTAGACCTGGAAGGCAAGGGCTTTTTTTTTTAAAGTTAGGCTTCGTTAAGACCTGGACCCACGACCTTCTAATCCGACGTGGATCGTCTAGCTGCTACATCGCGTCGGCTCCCGAGATAACAGTAGATAGCTGTAACACACACACACACACACACACACACACACACACGCGCGCGCACACACACACACACACACACACGGGCCACCTCATCTCATTTCCCAAGATGGCATACATCTTTAATACGTCTAAAGGGAGAACGCTTGTTTATATAGGAAGGCATTTTAAACAAGCCACGCCCGATGTGCCAACCCCGATGTGTGCACCTTGGTAAATCTCCCAGGCCAGGGGGTATGGTTCCGTGAGAAAGGCAGGCTGGGCTGCAGCACACATCGTGCTGCGTCTGCTCACGTGCCCTGGAGCTTGGAGATAAGTGTTGATCGGGGGAGAGGAGAGGGGGTGGGGGCGTGCTGGGAACTTCGTGCACGACCTGAAGATTTGAAGACAAGAAAGTGAGTCATAGATGTATGTATGTATGTACGGCTTGAAAAGGTGAACTCTCTCTCTCTCTCTCCCCTTTCACTCTTTCTCTCTCTCTCTCTCTCTCTCTCTCTCTCTCTCTCTCTCTCTCTCTCTCTCTCTCTCTCTCTATTTCTCTCTGTAGGAAGGAACTCAAAATATGTGAGCAAGTGGGATATTTGCAAGCTTACTGACTCAAAGTTGGGTGTAATCATTATAATAGAAAAGAACACACACACACACACAAAAGAAGGTAGGTAGAAGACGAAGAAGTAAAAAAAGAAGAAGAAGAAGAAGAAGAAGAAGAAGAAGAAGAAGAAGAAGAAGAAGAAGAAGAAGAAGAAGAAGAAGAAGAAGAAGAAGAAGAAGAAGAAGAAGAGAGAAGAAGAGAAGAAGAAGAAGAGAAGAAAAAAAAGAAGAAGAAGAAGAAGAAGAAAAGAAGAAGAAGAAGAAGAAGAAGAAGAAGAAGAAGAAGAAGAAGAAGAAGAAGAAGAAGAAGAAGAAGAAGAAGAAGAAGAAGAAGAAGAAGAAGAAGAAGAAGAAGAAGAAGAAGAAGACGAAGAAGAAGAAGAAGAAGAAGAAGAAGAAGAAGAAGAAGAAGAAGAAGAAGAAGAAGAAGAAGAAGAAGAAGAAGAAGAAGAAGAAGAAGAAGAAGAAGAAGAAGAAGAAGAAGAAGAAGAAGAAGAAGAAGAAGAAGAAGAAGAAGAAGAAGAAGAAGAAGAAGAAGAAGAAGAAGAAGAAGAAGAAGAAGAAGAAGAAGAAGAAGAAGAAGAAGAAGAAGAAGAAGAAGAAAAAGAAGAAGAAGAAGAAGAAGAAGAAGAAGAAAAAGAAGAAGACGAACACTTACAACAGATAAGAACAACAACAGCAGCAACAACAGCAACAACAACAACAACAACAACAACGACAAATACACGAGGAGGAGCACGAGGAGGAATTAGAGGATGAAGCAAAGGATGGGGAGGTGATGTCTGCAGTTTTACAGATAAAATATCTCATCAAGCAGCAGGTCATTTGCAGAAAGTTGCTCTCATCACGAAACTTGGTTGCCAGTTAGATCTTCGGCCTCTTGAACTTTCCTACCCCAGGGTGGTAATTATATCCTTTGTCAATCCTCATGCTGTTCGGTCATTGACGCTCTTTCTTGGCACCATGCCTTCTGCTACCATTTAATAAAACGTGACTGAGACCCTTCCCCTGCCCCCACCCCTCCGAAAAGACAAAAAACCTATCGCATCCAGATTTCTGGCCAACAAAAAAGAAACGATTATAGATCATTTAAAAGGTATACTTGTTCACATTGTATAAGGAAATCCATTTTATATTAGAAATAAGTACATCTCAGAAGATTCAATACCGTCTTTTGTGTGTGTGTGTGTGTGTGTGTGTGTGTGTGTGTGTGTGTGTGTGTGTGTGTCTTTGCCTTCACCGGCTGTAAACTCGGGGAATTTGGGTGGTTCGTCCACTTCTTGTCTTTAGTCTTGTTCCATAACTTGAGTGTTGCATGCACATCCGTTCTAAGGTTCTGGATTATCTGTATGCAGACTGTGGGCTTCTAAGCTTACAGACAAAAGTAAACACACCTAATTAGTCGCCTTTTATGACATGCTTGTTGAAGAAACAGTGTGTCTATTCTGTCTCCCCCCCCCCACCCCCTCCTCCACTCTATAATATATCCCCTGTTCCCACAGAGGGATTGTAATACAATAACAGAGCTAACATGGATATTTATTTCAATTGAACCGGTCAGACTTAAAACACAGCTCGTACATTTGAATACAGCATTCACAGTTTTACCCCTCTAACTCTAATCCAGACATCTCACAAGCTGTTATTTCAGTAACTGGAACGCTTGGCTTCAAACAAGGCCACAACCTTCCTTCCACTCGGGCTTGTTTTATCTTGGAAGAAATTTAGAATCGCTGCCAGCAAAGAAGACGTTTAGCATGTATTCTGTCTTTTGCGTGTAAAAAAGGGGGTGGGTGGAAAGGGGGAGGGTGAGTGTTCTTCAGACGTTTTTTTTGATGCGGTTATGTTAGGTGAGAGTCGGTCGTAGCAGAACTAGGCAGGCACCACTCCTAGTGACAATAAGAAGGAAAGCGATCTTCTGATCTGGCGCTCTTACTTAGTTTTAGGGTTATAAGTATTTTCAAATTCAGTAAGCATAAGTAAACTCTTAAAGGTGTATAAACACAAAATCATCATCAACATCATAGCCTTGTAACACAGCGTGTTGTTGGGTCATCGGTTGCCTTTGACTAATCAGTGCATTTTTCCTCTGTCGCTCAGCTGTAATATACTTTTTGTGTTTTGCAAGTTTCAGACCAATCCATTCAGCAAAACCCTGTATCCGGACTTTCCTGGGCTGCCTCTTCTCCTCTTCCTTTTTAGCGAGCCCTGTTGCATAATAATGAAGATGTCCTACATCTTGTTATTCTTCCTTATTTTGTCGTTCTGCTTGTGCCGCCAAGCGTCACAGAGAGGAGTTAGTTGTAGTTTTCGTCTTTAGCTAGTTGCATATCTGGTATTTTAAACATACTGAGTTTCTGTATGTCTCTTTTACTTCCACCACCCATCTCTTTTTGTTCAGCCTCTTGACTTGTATCTGCGGTTGTCATGTTAGTACGCTCTATCTGCTGACTGAACTGTTTTCATTTTGACCAGATGACAAACCATTTTATTCTTTTATCTTCTATGAAATCATTTATACATTCTGTGGCTACCGCCATTCTTAATTTCTTCATTGCTGGTGTCTCTTCTTCTGTTAAATGAGAATATAATTTCGCGATCTTGACTCCTCATAACCAACGATTTCCGATTACATTCATTTGCTATTGTACTGACGCCCCTCCATGACTTAACAATATTGACCGTTGAATTAAGAATCAACATCGCAGCACTCGAGACACTCCCATGAGCGATTCGTCCCGATCTTCAGCAGCGAGCGAACAGGTTTCATTTGGGATGGCACGAATAACTGTCTGATTGTATATCCTTCTCGCCCTTCCCCTAAGTGTTTAGCGTCGGCCAGATACTCTGGTAACTCCCCGCAGCGCCATCCTCCTCAGACCGTGATGATCTATCTGTGCCTCGGCACTGTTCACTCCCTCCCAAAAGGTCATCACAATATCCAGCTTGTTATACAAAACCAAGTGGCACAGAGCCAGCCAGTGATATCGTAAACGATACCCATATACCTCAGTTTGCTTTCTCTTTTGATGTAACTGTTATTTATTATAAGGATTGGAACGTTAGCTCTTACAATTGTCAATGAAGTATCACAAAAACAGCCGCTTTTTCTTAAATGATGGCAGCATCTATTTCTGCACACCAGTCAGTCACTTTGTCTACAATCGCCTGTACCTCTTGCATTATCTGTTTTCTATTCCTCCTCTCCCTATATCAAGAACATCATCGGCAAATGTCAATATCCTTCCAGTACCTGGTTTTTCAAGTTCTGCAATCTTGCTTGTGTACACATTGATGAATACTGGTGAATTTGCAGAACCTTGGGGTGGTCACTGGGCGATATTACATGGTTCTGAGGTCCATGTACCCATGCGGAGAGCAGCCATAGGTGAATACAGGACAGCTGCCATCTAGTTCACAGGCCAGGGACAAAATAATATTAACATAATAATCATAAACATTTCCTGTATGCTTAGGAACTCCTCATAAACGTTAAAAGCAAAGGTCCTTGCATTTGACCAGGTATCTTTCCGTGGCCAGTAACTACCTAAACCTTTTGGCAGAAGCTCTTTCCATTCCAAAATCATTTGTAGTATAACAGCACTAATAATCTTCTCTAACACCTTGCCAAAAGCGTTATGTAGGGTGATCTTTCTCAAACCGCTGAGTCTGGAATCATCTTTGCCTGATTTGTGAAGTAGGATTAGGTTGTTGTATACCACCTAATCCTAGGGGTGCTGAAGCTGTTCTGATGCTCTGATTGAAGTGAAATGCCATCTCCCTCAAGTCACCATCACTCATGCTTTTCATCTAGGCATACCTCACTCCGTCTGGCCCCGGCGCAGTGTCTTTTGCTTTTTGCAATACATATTTTATCACCTCCACCCTAATGATATCCTGAAAATTATTATCATTTATAGTAGTGACGGATTATCTCCTATTTAATTTCCAAGCTCCCTATCGTTATGATCAGTTTGGCCATAAATTTCTTCAAAAATGCTTACTCTGTCTCTTTTTGTCTGTTTGTCACAGGCATGTCATTAATAGTGTATATAATGTCTGTTGCGATAGGCCGATCCTTCCTTTGCGTCTGTCTGTGACGTTTCCAAAACATACCCAATGATTTATCCCCTCCATGTAAACTCTTCCATTTTTTGTTTCATGACATAACAAGAAGACGCCAAGAATCTTCTCGCTTTGTCTTTATCTGTCTCTTTTTTTTTCTGAAGTCTCTCTTATGGTCACAGCATGTTTCAATTTCCCTTTTATTTCTTCATGGCCAACCAAAGATGTTTCCCTCTGATGTTTGTGATGTGTTATTTTCGGATCCTCATCTGCTTGAAAACATATGGTATGCAACTATTTAACTTCATTAATTAAAGTATGTAAGTAAATAACCCTTGTCCACGTCTTCATGTCCTTTTGGACATATAGTGTTAGACCTATATTTTATAGGCTAGTCGGCACTCTGTGATGATGTGGTCAACATCACGCCGGTCACCTTTACTTCCTAGGACTTTACATGGTAAAGGACCTGAACCCACGACTTTCGGACCCGCAGGAGAGCCTCTAGCTGCTACACCACGGCGGCTCCCACTCAACGTCATCAAGACATTAACAAAATATATTTATCCTTTAAAGAATATAAATAGACCATTATTTGTATAATTGTTCCCAGCCCTTACTGTTCTGTTCTGTGTGGTCTCCTTACTAGATATGCCTAACTAGTGCAAGACAGCTTGGCATACGAAACCACAACATCTAGCATGAGAATGGAGGCGGAGGAGGTCACTGCAGCTCTTCGGTGGCTAGAGAACAAGACACATACACATGTCGTAATTGTAACAGACTCTGAAAGCATGCTGAGAAAGGTTAAGACAGAGATGCTTCGAGCAGAGTGGCAAGCTTCACTGGAAAGGTCCCGGGTAGCGAGCATACTTTTTTTTTCCAGACCCCACAGGCGTGGTCTGTAACGAACAGGCAGACATATTGGCTGGATTTGTACCACTGGGTATTGAATTGATACATGACAAGGCAGATGTAGTCAAAGCTCTTTGGAAGCAAGTAATGAAGTCAGAAAAGAAACTAGATTATTATGGCCTGGAGAGAATGATGCACCTGGGTGTGACAAGAGGGTCTCCCCGGCTCACTACGCTCAGAGAAAAGGCAAGACGGACATATAACCAGATTGTGACAAGTACCAATAGTATTGAAACTGCGCTGGCTGCTGAAGATGAGAATGGAGCATGCGTGTGAATGCCCTGATTGCTGTGATGTCAATTCTTGACTTAACTAAACTCAACAGATATGCATCCCCCTTCTTTTATACAAACAATGTAGCTTAGTTTAGGTAATATGGTACGGAGTGAGAACCACTGAATCTCCCATGGCCCCCCGGCCTTCTCAGGACGCTCTCATGACCTCATGCGCATCTACAAAGTCAAGGACGTAAATCTGCGTCAGTAGACTGTAGAAGTCGTTACAGCCGCCATTTTATCGACACGGAACCTCCACTATATGCGTATGTGTACATATATATCTTTGGGTTTTTTTTTTTTTTTTAGATTAACCAAATGTGGGGTACTTAATTTATAACTTACCCCTGACGTCACGACAACGTCACGGGAGACATTCCCAATAAATTCTAGGGTGTTCAGGTTGTAGTTTCTCGCGATTTATCTACAGCCAAGTTTAGGGTTAGGGTTAGGGTTAGGGTTAGCATTAGAAGACACTAGATGAACACTCAAAAAAAGCACCACACAACAGCACACTTCCACCCCTTGAAATAATGGACTGTCAGGTCAGCTGTGGATTTCCCACGGGAATTTCGTGTTTGGGGTACGTTATAAATTAAGAACCTAAAATGTGGTAGTGAATATGGAGTAAATGTGACAATTAGACTGAGATATTATATCTGACAAATAGAATACATCTTTTTTTTTAATTATATTTTTTTTTTTTTATTTTGAACATTTATTTGTCACAAATTCTCTCTTACACCGAGGAAAGTATATCCGACATATAGAATAATATACCTGGCAAATTGACTAAATGAGAGCATATCTGAAAAATCGATTATGAGGTATATCTAACAAATTGCATAGTATAGGGTATATCTAACACACGGAGAAGAAAGAGCATATCTGACCAAGGAATAACATGGAGTATGTCTGACAGATGAGCTATGAGAAAACATAGTTGAAAAATACAATAAAAAATGTGGTAGCTCTGATAAATGGACAATAAGAAAACATTTCCAGTAGAGTAAATAGACACTAAGAGAGCAAATCTAATCATTAGATAATATAATATGAGAGGAAATATGGGACAAACAGACTATGATGGCAGAAATATGATAAGTTACCTACAAAGGCACAAATCTGACTTGACTATGATGAGCCAGTTCCTAAGTAAAGTAAAAACCCTCTTCCAATCTTTGAAACCTAATGTGTGGGTGGCGCCAGTTACATATTATTAGGAATCTTTCAATGTCTATGGCTGTTGTGGTAAATATCGAACTAGCAACTTTTACTTAAATGACCATTGTCTCTGAACTCTATCTTAGTAAGATCAACGAATTACTTTTTGCAGATGACCAGGCCTTGATAGCAGATACAGCCATGAAATTGCAACAACATCTAACATCCATGAATGAAGAATGTAAAACAAATAATATGAGAATCAACACTGAAAAGACAGAAGTAATGTCAATAGGAAAAAAGAAGACAGATCTAAACATAGCAATAGAATAAAAAGGCATTAAACAGGCATCTGAGTTTAAATATCTGGGAACTACATTTACCGAAGATGGGAAATTGGATAAAGAAATTGACATTAGATGCAGTAAAGCAAACCAAGTTTTGGGACAGCTAGCTCCCCTCTTACAGCATAAGACAATCCCAATCAGCACAAAGAGACATCTTATTCAAAGCATATTTATTCCAACTCTGTGCTACCAGTGCCAGACATGGTCACTCACAACAAACCATAAAAGAAAATTAGTAACCACGGAAATGAGATGTATGAGAAGAGCTGTAGGAGTGACCATGAGAGATAAGATCAGGAATGAGATCATAAGAGAACAAGTCGGCACAGAAACAATTCTGGATTACATACAAAGACAGCAAGTGAAATGGTTTGCCCACTTAGAGAGAATACCTTGTGACACCATACCATACAAAGCATACATGGAAAGAGAAGAAGGACATAGAGCACAGGGTAGACCAAGAACAAGATGGAAGGATAACATCAGAGAAACTCTACAACAGCACGATGTGCCTATGATCGAGGCAGCCAGAAGAGCTAGAAACAGAACCTTATATCTCCCTCGACACCCACAGCGGTAAAAGAGGAAGTGAAGAAGAAGAAGAAGAAGAAGAAGAAGAAGAAGAAGAAGAAGAAGAAGAAGAAGAAGAAGAAGAAGAAGAAGAAGAAGAAGAAGAAGAAGAAGAAGAAGAAGAAGAAGAAGAAGAAGAAGAAGAAGAAGAAGAAGAAGAAGAAGAAGAAGAAGAAGAAGAAGAAGAAGAAGAAGAAGAAGAAGAAGAAGAAGAAGAAGAAGAAGAAGAAGAAGAAGAAGAAGAAGAAGAAGAAGAAGAAGAAGAAGAAGAAGAAGAAGAAGAAGAAGAAGAAGAAGAAGAAGAAGAAGAAGAAGAAGAAGAAGAAGAAGAAGAAGAAGAAGAAGAAGAAAAAGAAAAAGAAGAAGAAGACCACTGTCTGCTACAGTTTACTGTATACAGTATATGCACTAAAACAACTGGGCGAAGCGGCCGAAAGAGCTTCGAGCTGGCTGTGGACGCAACGAAACATTGTGGGGGATGGGCCTCGGTAGACTGGTCAGAACGCCTGGTGGAAAAGGACTTTACATCCCCCTAAAGCCAAAGCGTCCGATTAAAGTCGGTCAGTGTCTCTATGCCAATTGCCAAAGCTAACGGCAGTCCTATGAACCAACCGTAAAGCTTGTCACATAGGTAGTTAAGTTGGCCGATTCATTTGCTACAGCAGCGACAAATATATATCACTAAACCTCATACAATACCTGTTGCACCTAAAGCCTCAACAGGCGAGAGGGACTGTACAAGGTCTGGCTTCATCTGAAGAGCAGACACAGTGCCCTCTGTCATGCTATGCGTTTCGGTACGAACAGACGAAGAACCAAAAGGGAATGAGAAAATTTTTTTAGGGACATGTTCCAGTTTGCCCGAGAAATGTTTGAGCACCAAAGTCTGGAACTTTGATTGTCCACAAAGAGTCGCATATACTGAAGATGTATTCCGTCTGAACAAGGAATGAACTTCTCGAGAAGAGACTGAAAAGAGATAAGGCGTACACGTTAAAACTCTTCGCCTTTGAGGATGGCACAAAAAGACTCATATCCACTTCCACATACAATGTATTAGAGCACCCGGGCTTGCGAGAAAAGGAGCGGAGATGGCCACTAACACAGCTGAGCGAAGCGGCCGAAAAAGCTTCAAGGTGGCTGTGGTCGTGGGGGATGGGCCTCGGTAGACCGGTATAAGCCCCTAGCAAAAAAGAACCTTACATCACTTGAAAGCTAGAGTGTCTGATTAAAGTCTGTCTCTCTGGCAACTGCTAAAGTCTAACGTCATTCCGATAAACCAACCGTAAAGCTTGTCAATCTGGGTCGCGAAGGTTGTCGGCTCATTTGCTACCGCAGCGACAAATAGATAACACCAAACGCCAATTTCTTATCGTCTAAGAACCAATAAGCGCAGCAGGAGTGTCCTAACCTGACTTTGTGAGCCAGATCGGCCCACCATCAGAGATTATATAGGAGGTTAATGGGCCGGAACAATTATCGGCGGAGGACCCTTTTACTGATGATCGGTAAAGCTACGGCTATGCATGCTTTTCTGTGCAGTTGTTCTTTTTTGTTTTATTTACTCTTCGTTGGTTTGGACCCTTAAAAGCTTCGTTTTTTACTGTCTGGGTCCAAAGTAATTATTACTTTGACTCCGCCTAATCCAAGAAGTTCAACGTAAAATCGGTTACTACTCAAGCCTGGAGGAGATCAACAAAAAGACTAGGGGTTTCTTCATAAAGTCCATGCTGTGTGGCATTGTTAGTCAATTCTGTCCACAGCCTTCTGTCTCGTGTACTTTTAAACGACTCTGACGCAGATGATCCTCCATGCTATGATGTCAGACTGTCCGGCATCTTTTTTTTCAGTCTCCTTCTGCCTCTCCTCCCCTCCAACTTTCCTACTGTCACAATGTACCCCAGTTTTCTCCATCTCATCACATGACTAATGAATGTAGACTGTCTCTTTCTAATGTGGGCAATCAATTCTCTTCATGAGTCAGTTTCCTTCAAGACATTTCGGGCTGAGGCAGTTCAACTAATAATTCCAAAACAAAGAGTTAATATACGAAATGTCTGTGACAGAAGACAATAAGTGTATTGTTATCTTTGGAACGATCAAGGACTGTAAGGTGCACTTATTTAAAATAATTAAAACTAATGATTATCGAATGAGCAGAAAAACATGTTAGCCCCTGCTAATAATTCCTTATTATCTACACAAGTTGCATAGATCTTCATTTTCAGCTTCTCTGACAGCTTCTTAACAGAGATAGTATTATCTCATGGTATCTCATCAGGTGCATACCTCAGTAACAATTGAATACAATGAAGTGAATAAATGCTTCTCACTGGCTACGATTTGTTGAAGACAGAGCAACAAATCGGTTTTGACAAGATGTGTGCAGACAAAAAGACGTGGTCGTGATCGTGTGCTTGCCCTGGTAAATAGACAGCCACTTTTGAGTGTAGTCACTTTACTTATTTTTTTTTTTCTAAAAAGAAAGGATTCTTCTTCTTCTTCCTGTTCACCGGAAAAGAAAGGATTCGTTTATTTGCCTTGTTACAGAAGAATTTGATACAGAGAAAAATGCAAAGCAATAAATTGTGCAATTTATTACTTTTATCTTCCTTGTTAAAACTTACAGAGGGAAAATATATCATTAAAAATGGTATCACTTATGAGCATCTTAATTTTTTTTAACACAATATAGACTGTTTACTTAGCAAAGCTTTGTTTTTATCTGTTGTCAACCAATTACCAGTTTATATGGTTTTGAAAGCCGATCATAAAACTTATTTCCGTTCGTCGTCCTTTTCGAATCTTTCGACCTGCACATGTATACGGGGCATAAAATACTATACAACACTACTTCTTCCCTCACAGACAGGCAGACAAATGGCTGGGAGTAAACAGACAGAAAAAATGGCAGACAGAGACCAGATCAGTGGGAAACCCAGAACACATGGTCCTGACTTGCCGAAGTTTGAAGTTACGTTTATTTTTATTGCCTGTTGCATTAGTTTTACAGTCTGCTATTCGGATTTCGTCCTAGCTCCAAGCACCCACTAAAGCATACAGGCTATGGAGGATCAACACTTTGTTGGCTGGGGGCTGCCTAGCTTGAGGTGGACTGTAACTGATCAGTGACATTCGAAAATGTCTCCTACCTTTACAGGCAGCCCGTGGTTCCCTTGTCTACTTAGAACCCGTAACTGTCGCTTCTCGATTTGTTTCCAATACCTGTTAGGGCTAAAGATGAAGTTCCTCCTCTCCATAGCGCAAAGCCTGGGCAACGTTTACAGACCATATGTTGCCCATGCATCATTATCTCTCTCTCTCTCTCTCTCTCTCTCTCTCTCTCTCTCTTTTTTTTTTTTTTTTTTTTTTTTTCTCTCTCTCTCTCTCTCTCGACGACTTGCCTT
Source organism: Candidula unifasciata (assembly GCA_905116865.2). NCBI lineage: Eukaryota > Metazoa > Mollusca > Gastropoda > Stylommatophora > Geomitridae > Candidula > Candidula unifasciata. Next base: position 403,902 of record CAJHNH020006224.1, on the reverse strand, counting down.
TTTTTAACCAAAGGAAAGGTAACACCAGTAGGTTTGGAACACTAGCTGGCTCCAAAAGCTGTCGGATTAGAAGAGCAGCGCTCTGTCTGTCCGCGTATCGGAACTTCCCTCCTAGACCAACGACCAGCCAAGGCTAATGGTCTGGTCTGCCCTGTCACAACATACAGTTGTGAGGTTGAATTCCCTCTTCCTATGCTAGTGTTGTGAAATAGGTCACCACTTGGACACAATACATCTTTGCACTCTGTGTAGTGATGGCTGCAACGGGCACCTCTTGACCGATAGCGCATAATCCATTTTTCACTGATAGCCGGGACTATTCTCTGGCCACTCTCTATTCCAGAGAGAGCGCCATTTGAGGTCTTTGGGTAATCGCACGAAATTAGTTAATAAAATCCGGAACGTCGTCTGATGACTTGCATGTGTCCTCTGACACTTTCCATCACCACCCCACAGTGATTTCAAAACACAGTTACCGCAAGTCAACCAGCGTGACACATAGATGCCCCAATGCTGACCCCACCAGACGCATATTTACACTCAAACATTCGGAATTTCATTTTCTAATACATCAGAATCAACAAGACCGCGCAGATGCTCCGACGGAATAAAGCGCATGATTAAGATAGCACACAACATGAACAAGCGTACGAAATCTTTCACTGACTGAAGGCTACTAAATCAAACTATTACGGGATTCTCCACCAGCGGTCACTCTCAAGTGGGCCCGGCCATACCCTGGAATCCGTATTCTCATGAAATGTCACTTCCACACTCTTTCAGTGGTCCAAGTATCCACGCTCACTTCTCAATTGGGTCACTCATATTAAGAATTGTAATTGGTACTTCACACCTCAGACCTCTGTATAAACGCCCAGTTAGCACACAACATCTGATATTATCCCTCAACAATATCCTCCTACTGAAGCCGTTGACATAGTGTGGGATGCCAGGTTTGGTATACGCCGCCCAACATTCAGCGCTAACAGAAGACAGGCAGTACCGGCTACTGTTATACGGTAGCTCTGTTATACCTGACCAACACCTGATAATATTCAAACATTTAATTCGTTGTGTGTTTTACATGGAAGTTGTCCTTCTGTCTTTTTCATATTCTCTTATATAACTCTGCAAACGTGTGCATGGGACTACAGTTAAACTTCGTAAACTCGAATTCCAAAGTAACGAAAAATCAAGAATTCGTGATTGACCCAGAAACAAAACAAAAATATTATGGAAAGCTACTATTCAAATAGGGAGTCGCCGTGGCGGAGCGGCTAGACGCTCGCCTCGAATCAGAAGGTTGTGGGTTCGCTCTCTGGCGGAACCGAGCCTTTTTCAAAAATGACCTTGGCTCCCAGGTCGACCCAGCCTTGAGTGGGTACCGGGTGCAGTCCCGGGA